>JARKIC010002968.1:0-39745 GCA_029378375.1 Mycena olivaceomarginata
ATTCTAAAAACTGCAGACTCAGGGAGTCTGTGCCACGGGACACAGAAGATGTTAGGGACCAGGAACCCGTACAGACGGATCCTAGTCCCCAGATGCACCAACACCTGGACACAGAAGCATGCACAAAAGGCATGACTGGTTACAAACTGATTGGGGTTTTGAACCACTGGATACACTGACATTCAGGATTAGGAAACCCGAACATCAGGTCTCCTAAGTCCTCTGATGCCATGGGAACAGACACAGAGGAGTCCATGAGTATCAGCATTAACGCTCCTTAATGCTGTGGTACAGGAACTGATTGCGAATTGACCGCGATCGCTGTAAGTTATTAGAAGCCTATATAAGCTTGGTAGAATCTCCATGTACAGTAGATTCTACCTTGGTCTAATCTCAGGCTTCTACCTTGGCTTGACATAGGCATTGTCTCCCACCTGCCTGCTTCCCTCACATTGTACTACAGGTTGTATCCACGTCCCAGGTTGTATACCTGAGTGGAATACCACACCTTCTTCGACTCGTTCCAGGTTCCACCCCGCAACCCGACCTACGACATACGGCCTCCTAGGGAGGACGTCATACAACTGGGTCCTACTGCTCAGGGAACACACAAGCTATTAGTGTCTATCGGGTTTCTCCTGGTTGAGGTTCTTGCCAGGTTACTCGCTGTTTAGCCGACCCAGAGGCCGTTGCTGACATAAAATGCCTCAAAAAATACCAGCACGCAGGGGATAATGTCTATTTCACAAATTCGGAGCTTTGGTATTTATTTCTCCTGAACAGGAGGTACTTGGGCCTCAGATTTATCGGATTTATGTCCCAATTTAGCAAGTCCGTGATTTTCATGTGAGAAATGACATTGACAATGCATATCATCTAAATTCAAGCCCAGATCGACCAGTCTGTCTACCGACAGTATTCCCATAGACAGATTGGTTACAGGTCTACTTGAACACCAGTATAACAGGAGCTGATAGTTGGGATTTCAACTTGGTTAACACTATCTGGAAAATTGTTGTGCATCTGCTCTTCGAACTAAGATGCTTGGATGGATGCACTGTGGTGAGGATTTTGAGATGAAGCCACGGGCGACATCGTGAATAGTGCCGTGATGTCCCTCGTGAGGTGGGAATGACTTGAGGTGGTGGTTTCTGGGAAAATTGCAATTGGTCGTTGAGATACTTGAGGGAAGTATCAGAATCCACTTGCAAATGGGTTGTGGCGACTGCGGACCAGATTCTTTGCTGTTGTGAGGGCACGATCGTTTTGGCCGTCACCGGCTGTGGTGCGTATCTGTACAATCACTGACTGATTTCAACAAACTGAGAAGAGCTACAAAATCTGGACTTATGACGATTGAGGGAGCGCTGCAAACCGACGGAAATGAGTAAAATGCAATTCAAGAGTGCCCATTGCCGAGGTGTAGCTGTACCTTTATATCAATGTACCCGCCGTGGCAGGGGGGTAGCATAGATATATATCCTATTGCTGGTAGGCCTGCCAGCCGCTGCATATATATATATGTTGGGCTAAGAATATTGGGCTAAAGAGGTATTATTGGGCCCAAAAGGAGGATTGAACGAGAGACCCTCTCAGTAACCATTAATAATCCAGTGCCTATAACCACTAGACCAAAGGGACCATATATGTGAGACTTTGTTACCCCAGCTAGGGTCAGGCTAGCCTTACCCTACCTGGGACTGCTTATACCCACACCTAGGGCAGGCAAGCTGCACCTAGGTCTTCAAAAAGTGTTTATCACTGTTTATTATGTGTTTTAGAGTGGTGCAAAACCCTAACCAACCCTAACCCCTAACCAAATAAAATAAATATACCTGGGAAAAGGCACTAACCTCTAACCCAAACCTCTAACCCAAACCCTAACCACCCTAACACCCCTAACCAGGCCCTATGTGGGCCGTACAGGGTAATTGCAAGGCTTATTATGTGTTTTCTGGATGAACCTAGCCTCTTGGTACTATCTGTCTGTATAGCTATAGTGGTCTAGTGGTAATCATGTTTGCTTGTTATATATGGTAAGATAAGATCATTCCAAGGCTTTTGGTTCAACCCCTGAAGCCACCTTTCTTTTTACAGTGGGCAAACACATATATAATACGGTACATATCTATATTGCAGTCGTGGCTGTTCTGCCAACCATTGGATATATATCTATGTACCCCCCTGCCAGGGCAGGGTACATATATATGTGGGTACAACTATGGGTGCATTGCCCTCATGTGGTGTTGCATTCCCCGCTGTGGAAGGGTGGAACACCCAGGCTAGCACGTAGGTTCTTGAAATGGGTTGGTGATCTGGGTAGTGGTAGAGCGAATGATGGAGTAAAATGTAGGAATGGGTCCTGAGCCATAGAGTGCAAAAAGAGAGTAAAAGGGTCCAAAATATAGCACATTAAGAGAATGAGGTCACGTAGAGAGGTATTTGAGGTGTCGATGGCTAAAAAGCCCACTGACGGTGTTTCGTAGTTGAAAGGTCAAGGTGCTCCGAAGCTACCTCTGGGCAGTCGCCCTGCACTGGCCGTGAATATGGTGGTACGAGCGTGAGATTGGATGATGTCTCGTGTTTACGGTACAAACGTGATGTAAGTAAAAATAAAAATAGCAACGCAATAATAGAGCCGAAACCAGTGTGTGGATGAATTTCCACACACCGACCATCTGACCCTGCCACAACCGCATGATCCCGCCCAGCATTGTTAAGTTTACGCCATCTCGATTAATATTGTGATGTCCCTGTTCTTTACAATTTGTTGTTGATAGCGCTGATTTCCAGGTCTTGCACAGGCTTATCAACGGCAAAGGAGCCTCCTTGAAAGGTATTGTCGAGACATGCACAAAGTGTAAGCGTGTATTCACCTCGAGTGCATTGAAGAAACACATTCAGTACTTCCTTGGTGTAATTGAACTCTAGATACTCGTCATAGAACACCAATACAATTTTCTTCACTCACTAGATAGATACATAGAGATATTTGATCCAAAGAGGTGCATCTGCTGTTCCCTCGCAATTTGTTTTCCTTCGCTTGCAGTCGGTTTCCGCCTCTAGCGCCCAACAAACACCCACACAATTAGGAAATTTATGGCAGTCACTGCGTTCCGCGGGACCGTCGGCACAGATGATGGCACCCTGTGTCAGAAAGAAGTCAGCCAACGCCCGTGGGACTTGAGAAAACTGCTGCTTTATCCTCCCGACAGTAACTTAAAGTGTTGTGGACCCATAGAAGTTCTATTAAGTTACCAACCTGCTGAAGCCGACAGTTTGGCATAATAATGCCGGTCAAGGAGCCTAGCCGACGGACGTATCGGCCTGTGTCAGCCGATTGGTCAGCACAGCCTGCCCACGGCCTCGGAACGCAAGTGGCGCCTCAGACATACAGAATTTCGATGTGCCGTTTGCTCTGAACTGCCTGACATATGCGGGCTCATATGTCCTGATTTCATCAAGATCTTCTTCGGGAAGTCTCCGTTTATCGGGGAGATTTATCCCCCGACCTGGAAAGGCGCAAGGCGAGAATATTTGGGAACACTTCGGCAGCTCGGCCTCTGAGCGAACATACACGCCGAAAACTCTTCAACAACACAACGAACGGTGCAGTCGCGTGTCGATCGTGTGCTGGATCCACCAATACCCAAGGTCATCCTTGAAATCACTCATAAGTATTTATCTGACAAGTTGAACACGCTGTTTGATCATATTTTGAGAATTTCTGTGTTTTTTATTATGTTTTCGAGAGAGATGCACTTATCTCGGGCAAATACAGACATGATTAACGGGCTGACAGGTTCCTTCCATGGATTCCGCCCTCCGGCGGTCTCCCGTCCTCCACGAGCGGCCGTGGTTACGAACACCGGACAAACTTCGATAAGGCACCGAGATTTGATCGGGTTGCGCAGGGGGTTAACTTGTCCCCGGACATTGAATCTATCAAGCTGACATATGCGGGCTCATATGTCCTGATTTCATCAAGATCTTCTTCGAGAAGTCTCCGTTTATCGGGGAGATTTGCCCCCCGACCTGGAAAGGCGCAAGGCGAGAATATTTGGGAACACTTCGGCAGCTCGGCCTCTGAGCGAACATACACGCCGAAATCTCTTCAACAACACAACGAACGGTACAGTTGCGTGTCGATCGTGTGCTGGATCCACCAATACCCAAGGTCATCCTTGAAATCACTCATAAGTATTTACCTGACAAGTTGAACACGCTGTTGATCATATTTTGAGAATTTCTGCGTTTTTTATTATGTTTTCGAGAGAGATGCACTTATCTCGGGCAAATACAGACATGATTAACGGGCTGACAGGTTCCTTCCATGGATTCCGCCCTCCGGCGGTCTCCCGTCCTCCACGAGCGGCCGTGGTTAGGAGCCGAACACCGGACGAACTTCGATAAGGCACCGAGATTTGATCGGAGTTCTATTCAGGGACTCAACATCCGAGTTGCGCAGGAGTTAACTTGTCCCGGGGACATTGAATCTATCACTGCCATATTTGTTGCCCAGCGGGTCCATTTGAAGCGAAACAACGTCAATCTTGATTTCGCATCTCAGCGCTGGTCTCGTCATAAATCATATCGAATTGTCACCTCGTTTGAAATTCAAGCAGCACTGAAATTCACTGGCAGCCCAGTGGAGCGGTAGTGATTCCCTTTGGTCAAAATAGCAGCACCAAGTCCTCCAGAACAAACATACATTGCAGCGAGGTGAATAGTCCGAGAGAGGTCTCTCACTTACAAATCATTTCTTCTAATGCGTTACTGTTGTCAAATTTATCGGACGCCACGCATGGCTGCAGACAGTGGCGCCTTGAGATTGGGATCAAATCCACTTTGTAAGGAACGGCGTTATTTCTTGCATACGATTAACATAACTGTTGAGTGGAAGATAAAAACGGCTCAAAGATTGGTGAGATGTTTAACCAACAACTCGCCTCTCCTTCCACAAGACACCTCACTACCCTACCGAGAACCAAACATGTGCCACCAGACCCAACACGCTCACTCGATGTGTGCAGCTCCCTGCACGGCGACACCAGTTTGCCTGTCCTCGCCACAGGCTCCAGTCCTCCACGGGGTTCAGACAGCTCGCGTATTCCCAGTAGTGGCCGCGAAGGACGGCTCCTTCACGGACTTTCCTCCGCAGCTCACGGCCGACGCCGATGAAGCTTTGGTGCACACCTATGCCTCGTTCAAAGAGGAGCCCGCCATCGCCCTCTCCACCGCTGCGAACACACGACGCGACGACACCTGGACCCTCTGCCTCCCAGTACCCGCCCCGGCGATAATCAACCCGACGCTCCGCTCCGTCAACTACCTGATCAAATACGCGACAACCGCAGACGCAGGCAATGCAACGCTCCAGACCGACATCCTGATCACTACCGCGGCGCTCCCCAAGGACATCGTCTCTGCGCGCCAGTCCCTCGGAGTTTATCGCCCCAGCGCGCCGGGGGCTGTTGGACCCCGCATGGTCGACCACGCAGCGGCGCTCTGCCTCGCGACCGCGCTGGCGATCAAGGCCAACGCGGGCGGTGAGCAGTGGAGCGAATTTGTCGATGCGCAGCACGTCGCGCCGGATGTGCGGGTGCGTGGTGGAGCTCAGCTGTATGTGGTGTTAAACGTCGACGAACACTCGACATTCCGCACGGCACGCAGCCTGTCGATAGAGGTGAGCGCGACGTGGCAGAAGGAGGAGGTGGAGCTCAAGGCGCGCGCCGAGGAGGCACGCAAGGCAACGGAGGCGGCGGACAAGGAGGCGCAGGAGCTCGCGGAGAAGAAGGCAAGGGAGGCGGAGGAGAAGAAGGCAAGGGAAGAGGAGGCCGCGTGGCGCGTTGCGGACCATCAGGCGAGGCAGGCAGAGGCAGAGGCAAGGGCTGAGGACAAAAAGGCGAGGGAGGAGGAGCGCAAGTTCAGGGAGGAGATGCACATCCATATGGAGGCTGAACGCAAGTCCTGGGTGATGGTGGCCAAACCGAGCGTGGAGAGCGCCCCTGCCGTAGCGGACGACAACATCCAGAACCACATCAAGGAAACGATGGCAAAGCTCAACATGCAGCCCTGCCCCCAGGGATACGAGTTCGTGAAGGAGGAGAAGGGGTATAGGTGCAAGGGTGGGTCGCACTTTGTCAGCTTCCAGCAGCTCGGGATGAAGTAATCTTCTGTCGGGACGTTCTAAAAGTAGGCACATTCGGACTCGGACGTTCCCCAAAATATTGTCATTTTCTTTTACTCACCGCCCTGTATTTCTGTTGCTTTCAAATATTCGTAAAAGAGTAACGCTGTCGCTGCATTTAGTATTATGGGGGTATTCACGGGCTGGACGCTCTGCGATATTGAGACGATTGTTTGTTGTTTGATACATATAGGAGTTCGCTGCTTGTTTCCGACCACGACGGCGCGCTGTGGGCTTCGACTTGAACATTTAGAGGCCCTGGACGCACGGGACACGATTGCTGTAGAATGAGTTTCACTCGGAGGACGCCACAGAAACGACTATCTGATGCGAAAGAGACTTAAAGCGCTCTGAGGTGGGAGTGTCGATAGCAACGATGTGGTACAGAGAGAAACGGAAAGTGGCTGTGTCCGGCTATCAAACGCTTGGCCGATCCGAATTTCCCTGGACTCGTCTTCACTCCTCCCATCATGGCTAGCTACAAGCTCAGGCGACTCCGTCCTAGACAGACAGACAGACAGACAGAAAGGACTCACCTGACGACCCTGGCGCCACAACCTGCGCGAGCGACCGCGGCAAACCAGAGAACCACCCAAAACGAGGAAGACTCGAACCCGACGCCACAGCAGCGTTCAGCAGCCGAGCAATCGGCGCCACTAGACCCAGCATCGCCTTCCGCGCCCGTGGTCGTCGTTACTCCGCTGCCGCGATCACCGCGTGTTGGTCTTGGACTGCACAATGCTGCTGGACTCCTGCGACGTCGTTCTATCGCGTACCTAACCCGCCCAGATCACCATTGTTCGACCCCCGCCATCGCCGCCAGTCGTTCCCAACACGCTCGCGCCCTCTGTGGTTATCGCACCTAAATTTCTGACGACGAAAACCCCGATTACTATTAAACTACGAACTTACCACTACGACGAGATGTCGGCTGCCACAGGCTGCCACTCTGCTTTTCTGGGGAAGCCGCGACGAAGGTACCATGACGGCAGAAGATTTCATCAAGGCGATTCGACGCGTGTACCGCGGGGGACCTAATGGGACTGAGCCTGAGATGTTGGCTGCTATCCCTGACCATTTCCTTGGGAAGTTGCTGGCGGAATAATAGTAGGCCGCGCTCGACGCGAAGCACAAGGCGACCTGGACGGCGTTCGTCGCCGCGTTCGAGGCCAGGTTCAAGACGATTCGTTCCATCGCGAAACCCCGGGCCCAGCTCCTCGCTGAGCTGTCGGGTATGCGAATTGCGATGGATGAACTCGCCAAGGGACCATGTGATGGTGCAAGGGGAAAGATGACGCCGCTGATGGAGTTTGCGGCGCGCGTGCGGGATGCGGTTGTCGACGGTGAACGCGGGTACCTCCGGTGAGGGAGTATGGTAGTTCCACCGCGCGTTACCGACTGCGCTGGGTACGGCCGCCGGCGACGCGCCGGCGAGCTGAGACCTGCTGATCGCTGCGATCGAGGGGATCTCGCAGACGAAGGTCGAGGCCGCGGTCGAGGAGCACGATGTCAACTGATGCCAGTGCGCGATGGAGAGCACGATGGATCTCACGCGCCGCGTCAAAAACGTCTGCATCGCGCCCGCCTCGAGCCCTGCACCGATCGTCAATGTGAGGGCACCGGCCACCACGCAGAACGTCCCGCAGAACGCTGTGCGCCCGCCCCCGCCGGCGAATGGAGGAGGAGGAGGAGGAGGAGCGAGTGCAGGGGGAGGGAACGGAGGCGATGGAGGTGCGAGGGAGCGCAGCCGCACGATACCGCCTGGGAGCGACGACCAGAGGGCGCAACTCCGTCGTTTCATGGACAAGAACAACCCCTGCAACCCTTCGCCATGATCGCCACACATCGCCATCGCGCCTATCCCCGCCTGTCCCAACGGAATAACGTAGCAAAGATCTTCCAGCTTAACATGCGCTTCGGGGGAAAGAAACCCCCCAACGCCGCCTCGTGAAGAGCCGACCCACACGAATGCATCGGTGCACGCGCAACACGCGTCATCAGGTCTGGAATCATTTCTCAGCCTGGATAAACCATGAGATGAAATGGAATTCACTCGTTGCGGTGAACGATCCAATAGGGTATACGATACCCAACTAAAAACAGCGATGAAGAGATGAAATACACAGAGCTCGGGCTGAGAGAGCATCCTGCCGAAGTGCATCCTGAAGTTCAAGCCGGTTGAGGATTTAATGTGCCAGGCGATTGGGGGCCTGCACTGGCCGCTTTGGCACGTTATGCGCAATTTGTCTTGAGTGATCGGATGGATCTCGGTATGGCACAAAAAAAACCCCCCGAATGCAATCCCGCCGAATCAAAAAAGGCTCCTACTGCATAGAACGAGAATTTCCTACGGTGGGGAGGTGCGCTCCGAGTGCCATCGATTTACTTGTCGGTGTAGACGTACATGAATAAATAGATGTGCTTGGACTGCCGATAGCCCTAGCATGCATGCAATATAGTTTGGACCGACGAACCGAGACCGAGTGGAGAATCCATCACGGAATGAAGCAAATGCAAAACTTTGAGCTTGATTCGCGGTAGCTGTTTTGAGTCGAGTCTCCAGGCGCCTTGCACAAGCTGGTGATCACCGCTCAAGATCCTAAATCACTCCTGACTTATTTCGGGTCAAAAGTTTGGCACACCCAAAACGTGATGTGGATGGGTGGGTGAGATTAAAATTAAATTTCAACCCAACTGGTTCTAAACAAAATAGCGTAAAAATAGGCGGATCTTGCGATATCAACTAACCGTCTACTACAACCGTCAAGAAACCGACACCGCTGTGGTGAAGAAATACAACATCGCCAGATCATACGACGCCTGAAGGACGCCAGCAATCACAAAACTCAACCAAATCTTACCATGACTGGCGAATAAACCCGTCACGGTTGGTCCTATACTCTGCGAGAAAATCTTCACCACGTTTATGATTCCCATCACGGCCGTCCTCTCCTCGGCGGAGATGTACGATTCCAAAAACGCCGTACGTGGTGCCATGTCCATTTTTGTGGTGCAAAACACGGCGATGAGAATTGCTCGAGCGAATTGAAAGTTGGACGGAAGAGGGACAAGGGCGAGGAAAATCGCCGAAGGAAGATGGGTGAAGGCCATGGTTCTGATATTTCCGAAACGTCGAGCGAGGGAGCCGGCGACGATGTTGGAGATAGCGGCGACGAGGGACGTGGTGAAGAACGTGTTGCCGAGAGTTCCTTCATCAACGTGGAATTTCGTCGTGAAGAAGTAGACGATGATGGAGCTGCACAAAAAACATTTATCTTTCCACACGACTGAAGTAAAAGCTTTACCACTCACACTGGAACCAATCCAGCCGACAAATTGTCCACGCCAAACAAGGCTGACAATAACCACACTTTCCTTTTCGTTTCGGGTGAGAAAACTAGTGCCGTCGCCTCCTTCGTTTCCTCTACGACCTCATCTTCTTCCTCTTCACCCATCTCGAACAACCCGTCCTCTTCTTCTGTACTCGAATTCGACTTCCTCTGGATCTCGACCTTAACCGATAGAGCCATTGTCAATGCGCTATTGAACAACCCTGCCGCCGAGTAGACCAAGAAGATTCCTCGGTAAGCCGACATAGCCGTCCATCCGAGATGCTGCTGCAACACCCGAGTGATCCAACCACCCGAGAGATTCCCCAGAGCGATAGCAAGTCCGGACAACGTAAAATGCCATGCGAAGATCGTGCTCCGGTTATCGCGTTCCGTGAGTTGGGCGAGGATGGATTCTTCAATAGCTCTGAATGGTCCTACCTCGTTGCCGCTTCGTGCGAGGCAGATCCTCATCAGCTATCAAAGGTTGTCTGAAGGGAGGTGAATCCTCACCTCGGCGTGATTACACCCACCATTGCCGCCAAAAGCAGGATTATATAAGTTTGCGATGAAGCAAAAACCAGTCCGCTGGCGACCATCAACAAAGATCCGCCTAACAAGACCTTTGCCCGACCGAGCCGATCCGCGTAGATGGTGAGGACAAGTGAGCCCGCTGCGTCCCCCAACAAAATCAAGGTCATAAAGAGACCCATTTGAAAGTCGGTGAACGCGAGTGACTTGAGGAACGCTGTAAGGATGAGGGAAGATTGGCCATAGACGAGCAGGCGGATACCGCGTTGGAGGATGATGAGGTCCTTAAAAAACTTTTTATAGTAGATTTTGAAATAGGTTCAAATAGCTCAGAAACCACCTCAGAACTGCTCCTGAGGATGCTGCGACCATTCTGCATCATTTCTGTTCCATTGAGAGACCATCCGGCTTAAGCCTGAACAGTGCCGGACCGATTTGGACCGATCACACGCATACGTGCACGAGAAAACTATTTTGGTGGTCGGCAATGCGCTAATTTCAAACTCCGATGATGGCACAACAAGTGATCAGGCGTCAGACTGGCTTGTACACCACATATGAGCACAAGTTTTGGTAGCAAAAAATGTTGGCACCGGTGATGAATTGCATCCTGTTTTGCCGGATTTTTTATATCCTCCCCATAAGTGGCAATACCAATATTATTACACCAAGAATGACAAATATTTCTGTACCGCACAAGTTCCGAGCAATTTGGGCAAAACAGGACGGTTTCTAGACATTAACGTGACACTTTTCTCCCTTGAATCTAGTCTTCAATGTGAGTGTCCACCTAGTTCTGTGTTTTGGAGAGACGGTACGTCGGACCGGCTGCTTAGCTTGCCATCAATTCCCATCACTCTCTTGACGCGTCCTGGCGTCTGGGGCATCCCGGCGGTTCAAATGGGGCTCTCAAAGCTGGAGATCGTGAGAAAGAACAAAGGTTGACGTCTTGGCACGTCAAAACCCATGGAGACGCGTCCAATAACGGCCGCCGATGCTGGTCCCATTACACCGAGAAGACGACTTCTGATGGATCGTGTCGCTGCTCTCAAGGCCGAGAGAAGAGCACTTGCTATCGAGAACACGGAACTGAAGGAGAACAATGATGCCTGAATAGCCAGGAGTGCTGAAATAGTGGGCCAGAAGAGGCTGGAACGGTTTCACGGAGGAGTTTGGTAATAACACGTGATCCGCGAGAAACTCCTTCCCGATTTGGGGGGGTCAGGTCCAGGCCCTTAAATCACTTTTCGACGTCATATACAAATTTCGAATCCCGACTGCCCCTTGCATTTCAAGATTCCGGAGAACATACATATATAAGAAAGTTCACGGAGTTCGCCGTGAACTGCGTGAACTACATGAACTGTGTGAACTAACCCGTGAACTGGCGTGAACTGCTTGCATAACATGTTTGGCTTGTGCATAACATGTTTGGCTTGTGTTTGGGCCGGCTTTCCATTGATGGCATCAACCTCTTTCTCTCTTCCCCTACATTGTTACGTTCGCTTTTCCCTACATTGTGAGTGCCCGCCTAGCTCAAAACCTTGTTTATACTGAGAGCATTACTTCTAGAACCCTAACTAGTACTAAATATGCCACAAACTAGCCAACAATGTGTGCCTCCATGCCGGCCCCGCCAATTTACCAATATATCCAGTGCCCTGGAAAGGACGAAGAACATCCCTGTGGAGAGTGGATACCCTGCTGGTAGGTCATCGCCCCGCTTCCGTCTTCAAGGACCACAGACCCTGGCGATCCTTCTGCACTATCCGTCCGACCTGACCACGATGTTCTCGTATGAGTACCCGCTCTCCTCGATGGAGGTGCCGCCAATGGTGGAGCACTTTGTATCCGTCTTTGGACACGAGCTCTCCCATGGCAACTGGTACCAGCAGCAGCGTGCGTGGAAATACTCTTCGCAAGCTGAGCGGGACAATGCTGCTCAACTCCCACGCACTTCTGACGGCCTGTGGTCAACTTGGAGGAATACATCTTCGTGATGGGAGCGGGTTTGCACAGAGAAGCGGCGGTAGATTCATTTATTTATTTTTCGTTTTTTTTCGTCTCGATTTGTATGATAGATTTATATTGTGTACATTATATTGCGTAGAGTAGTGTGTCAAGTAGTAGCTACATTGTATGAAAGATTTTGGACATGGTCCGGAAACATACCGTCTGCCTCAAGCTTTTGAGGGCGGGGTATCACGTCGTGAGTGGCGAGGAGGTCGACCTAACGAGTTGTGTCACCGACTTGTCACTTCTCGGCAGCCAGGCCGAGAGAGCACTTGACCAAATAATCGTCCGGATACGGTAGGACACGAGGGTTCACAGGCAGTTCACCAAGTTCAAGTTAACAAAGTTTCTGGGTAACCGGTGCACTTTTCAGTTCAGGGATTTACTGAGATTCCTAGTGCATCAATAAGTTGAGACTAGCGAGAATTTATTCAAGCTGCTCAGCTCATTCAAGGATACATGACCGTCATCCGACTCGCCTTGCTCGACGAAACAGGTTTGAGACAGCCAATATGGTTCCTCTCTTACATGCTGGTGTACGTGCTGCCAATCGTGGATTATGTTTGATTCACTGACTGACCATCATCCAGTTCCGGAATTGCTTAACGCTTCATGATGACCCAGCCATCCTGTCGACACTTTCTCGCACCCCGCGTGCAACTTCGGGTGTCACAATGCATCAAGTGGGATCTCTCCACTGCTATTTCAAAATGATTTTTGTACACGCGGCTTACTCTTGCGGCGTTGAACGAGGTTGGATGACCCTATTGAAATCTTTGGCCGTCTTTTCTTTCAGTTCCATACCAGGTGCCGATCACTTGTCGCAAGGTTGGGTTTCATAACAACAACACCTGGTGTGCTTCCCTCGAGCCCGGGCTCTGCAGGTGTCTGCTGTTGTGTTGATGCGGGGCCAATTCTCAATCCGCTCCAGATACTTCCCGCTCCTCTGTGGTGCGTACCCCCTTTTCTCGACACAATAATACATTTGGTCAAAATATAGTGTTCTCCACCTCTCTTTGGCACTGACCACTGTATAGGACTGTCTGTTGCGTTACGTCCGTCACGATTTGATTCTTTCAGCCCTATCATCTTCCACAGGCTGGTGCACTGGCCCATGCAGTGACTTGCATACGACGAACCACCATTCTGCGCCACTTCTGCCAATTTTCTTTTGTCTTCTTTTGCACTGTGCCCCAAAATGCTCAAGCCGAGGAGCTTAATTCCAGGCGCCCGAGGTGTGTTCCATGTTTTCATTATCCAGCACCCAACCGTGGCCGAAGGCTCGAAGGAGATGAATTGATGAGGAAAAATTGATGATATGAGGGTGAGCGAACGTTCAAAGTATGGTTCAAGGTAGAACCGGGAGAGGCGTCATGATTTTGGTGGTGTTTCGTAGCTCTATTCTTGCAACTGTACAGGCGTTGTATCGTTGAATTTCATTTCATGCCATTGAACAAAATGCTGTACTCTGTACTAAATTACAATGCCGGATATCTCATGAGGTTTCAGTTCTACTTCAGAGATTCAGCAATTGGCTGTGACGCTGAGACGGACCAGTTGAATCCATGTGGAGCTGCATTACCTGGCGTGTCTGTTGAATGCAAACCCCATTCGATGCCAAGAGCGGGGAGCGCGAGGTACAAATTAAAAAAATGAGCATGACGCACGATGAATGTCAGCAACGGCCTCTGGGTCGGCTAAACAGCGAGTAACCCGGCGAGAACCCCAACCAGGAGAAACCCGATAGACGCTAATAGCTCGTGTGTTCCCCGAGCAGTAGGACCAGTCGTACGGCGTCCTCCCTAGGAGGCCGTATGTCGTAGGTCGGGATGCGAGGCAGAACCCGGAACGAGTCGAAGAGGGTGTGATATCCACTCAGGTACAAAACCCGAGGTGTGGTTACAACCCGTAGTACGGTGCGAGGGAAGCGGGACAGAGTGGAGACAATGCCTATGTCAAGCCAAGGTAGAAGCCTGAGATTAGACGAGGTAGAATCTACTGTACATGGAGATTCTACCGTGCTTATATAGGCTTCTAATAAATTAAAGCGATCGCGGTCAGTCGCGATCAGTTCCTGCAACGTAGCGTTAAGGAGCATTAATGCTGATGCTCCTGGACTCCTCTGTGTTGGTTTCCGTGACGTCGGTGGACCTAGGAGACCCGACGTTCGGGTTTCCTAGTCCTAAGTGTCATCGTCTCCAGTGGTTCAAACCCCGATCGGGTTTGCAACCACTCCTGTACTCCGTGTACTCTCCTGTGTCAGCCCTTGGTGCGTCCGGGGACTAGAGTCCGTCTATACGGGTTCCTAGTCCCTAACGTCTTCTGTATTCCGTGGCGCAGACTCCCCGAGTCTGCGGCTTTAGAATCCGAGGCCGGGTTTCAACCGTGAGAAGGTCACGTGGTGGCGTCATGAGAGTCCCGTGCTGCTAAGACGCGTCTGTATGGATACAGACGCGTCGCGCGAAAAAGTAGAACCCGGGCGATTCATGACAATGAAGCTTGCATCGATGAAGATACGCAAAAGGTAGAAGAAAAGGGCCGTGTTGCCTGCAAATATTACTCGTATCTTAAGCAGATGCTACAAATCAGATTGTCTGTCCCTCCTGAAATTGTTGTTTCTTTCCCATACAACTGTCTTCTTGCTCCAAATTCTATTGTCTTGATCTCCTGTAGGCTTTTCTCTCATATTTATTTTCAACATAACAAATTAACTTCAACCTTACTTTTCTGCGCTCCGCACATCCGACTCCTTCGGACGAAGCCACATGCCGGCGTACTCCACCGCTCAAAGACCACACAAGAGACACTTCACTCTTTCTTTCGCTACCCACTACCAGTTTTTCATGCCCAGTGCCGGGAGCTCGATTTACACATGCTGATTTCACTAGTATGTCTGGCTCGCGATGAGAGGTCGGGGCACTCGCTTCGGCTGCATCTGGTGTAGCGCCAGGCCCGGTGTGCAAACCCGCTGAGCCACTCACCTTCATTCTTGCTAGCACTGAAATTCATTATCTGCCCAGCACCCATCCAATGATCTATCCGTGCGAGATGTACCCCATACACCGATGGAGGTAAGGTACGGGAGTTCACATTATTCGTTCAGTCATGTTGAATAACCCATCGCTGCCGACATAGCATCCGGGGTAGTTGGATATTAGAAATATTGGTAGGCATAGATGGCAGGTTCGTAGTGCATTTTTTCCATTTACTGGGAATGAAGCCAGCCGCCATTGATTGAGTTCGAAGGTGTCAAAACACAATGACCATTCTCAATTTCACCGGATTTTATTCCGTTCAAGGAGCAACGGCGACTATCTGGTGGCTGCCTTCCGTTCTCCGGTACGTGATTTCAACATTTTATTCATCGGCTCAGTTCTCTGCCTAGAATGTTCGCACCGTATTCGAAGAGAAACCTGGTATTCCCCATCACCGCCTTTCCTTTCCCGGTACGATGCCTGTTTAATCTTCATTGGTTGGCTGAATATTCAGCCCGTATACAGCAATGATATCTGCCTTTCCGCCGCCTTCTGCCCTCCCTGGTATGTACTTAACGCACTCCAGTCAAGGAGGTGAAAGTTATCCAAAGGTTCGCCATCGCCTTCTGCCATCCAATATCTGATTTTGGTGTTTATTTTTCGCTGACTGCCTGTACAGCATAATGTATTCGAAATCTAAAGCTACATTTCTAACACGAAACGCCACCACCTTGGGCCCGCATGGCATCCCTAACGGTACGTGAGGTCGGCCCTTTCTTTGAATTCAATGTTGCCAGACTTGATCTAATTGCCGGATGAGAATAGTCTGTGGGTGGAAATGAGACGGCATCCGGCGGGGACGCCGATGGGGCTTCTGTGGACGATGAGCACCTGTAGTGAAGGAATTGGCTCGGGTGGAGTAGAGAGAACCCCCAAAATTCCGCATCGCCACAATCGAAAAACGGGGACAGAAAAGACTCACCCACAAAACAACTGCCCACGTCCACCGCAGTGTGTGACCCGGGCGGGCGTGAGCAGCGGAGCCGCCGAGAGAGGGCTGATATCGGTGCAGTGGAGCTTGAGGGCAAATCGCGCGTCGTAGTCCTCGTAGTGCTGCGCTTGGGCTTCAGGCGGGCCTTCGTGCGCAGTGTCGCGATTCTCGTGCTTGATGATAGAGGAAGAGGTGGCGCTGGAGGTGGTGCAGGGCCCTGTGAAGAGAGGGTTTAGCGTTGTGCATGCTGGTATATAGAGACCAAAGAGGAGAGGGAAAGAGCAAGGCGGAGTGGGGGGCAGGTGGATGGAAGGGTGATGCGTGTGGCGCGCAAATGCACAAGCACCAAGGACACGCAGTCGGCGATGGAGGGAAAGCACGGTGGGCGTGCACAGAGGAATAGGGGGAAGAGGCGAAGAAGGACGGATGACGAGGGCCAGGATTAGGAAGGGAAACACGAAGCGGGTGGTGGAGGGGGGAGGACGGTGCTAGCACGAACAAAAAGACAGGATCATCAGTGGATAAGAAAGAGGAGTGAAGTCGCATGGGCGATGGATGCGATGGAGGAACGAAGGAGGGATGGATCATGGTCAAGCAGAGAAGTGCGGGGGCGTGCGTGAGGAAATGATGCGAGGAAGAGTGGACGGTGGGAGGGTGTATGTATGTAAGAAGGGAGTAAATCAAAACCAGCGACAACGGAGAAGAAAGCAAAAAGACGACCCAAAACACTCACCTCGTCAAGATCCATATACGCCCCCGCACACCCTCGTACCCTGTTGACGTCCCGGTACGCGGAGAACTGTGCGCGTAAACGGGGCGCATTCGAGAGTTGTGTCGCGCACCGGAAATGGAGGAAGGTCGCCGTGTGCATGAAGAAACACGCCTCCTGCGATGCGTGTAGGGTGCGAGCGCGCGAAGGAGCAAGTTGAGCTGCTAGAGATGAAGAGGGCGGCGGCGGCCCGCATGTTGGGCCGCACGTGCAAATCGTGCGCATCCATCCTCGCCAGGATACGCACGCTCGCTCAGCATCAAAGGAATGCCACCTTGCCTGCGTGAGTCGTGCGCGAGGGTGTGTCGATTGCAGATGGATACGAGACGGACGCCTGTCAAGACGGGGTCTACATGCCGGTGCGCGCCCAGCTGGAATGAAGAGAGGGGTGTACACGCCAGCCAGCGGTGCGAGGACGGGATAGCGGAGTGTGCACAGGTCGTGGTCCATGCCGCACGGGACACGCTCGCATGGAGCACCATGGGCTGTGGCGTGGGCGTGGGCGGAGAGGGCGCTCCAAATATGGGCTCGGGTACGGTGTTTGTTGGTTCCCAAAAGAATTACAAAAAATAAGCCGAAAAAGGAAAGAGGAAAGGAAGGCAAAGGGGGAAATGCATATCAATCACCCCCCCCCCACAGCAATTGCCCCACAGATCTCAGCCCCAGCCACAGATTCATCCTGGGATATAGTTGATCAAGCAGGTTTCCCAACTTCCTCCCAAATAGATATCTTGCTCGAATTTGTACAGAGTTTTGAACAGCACAACTATCCAGATATTAATTTGGAAGAGGGAAATAGTCATAATATGGCCAGCATCAGGGCAGGATCTTCGCGGAAATTGAGAAGCTACAACAACTGCAGTCTTTGCCTCTGAGGAACCTCCGAGACAACGACAGAAGCGGACATGCCACAAATGCAGACAAGATAATTACAAAGGGAGTAATAGGCGGGACCTTTGCAAGAATCCGTGTGCAGATTGTAACCGAAGATCATGTGAGGGTCGAGGCAGTGCCCAAAAGAATGTTGAATACGGGCTCAGTTGGTCAGAAACTGGCGATGAATAGCTATCAAGGTATTAAACCCATTTTTGCTCTAGAATTGGATAATTGGTCTTAATACCCAACAGAATATTATGAGAGGTTGGATCTGTATATACCTTGTTTGTCCTGATTTTATGCAATAAAAACGGTGTTAAAAGATTGAGCATTGTGCGAGAACGAGTCACCTAGATTAAACGATGTATCAACGGAACCGTGGGAAGTACCTCCCATTTCTGTCTACGCTCCTCTGTCCACGTGAATAATTGCCGTTTTTGGTTACGCTCCAAACCCCATCTGGTTACGCCCAATTTGGCGTAACCGTTTACGGTTAGGCTCTGTTAGGAAATTTGATCCAACAAACACCAGAACCACGCCCACCCAAATATGAGTGAGGTGCTAGCGCGGTCATTTGAGCGGCATGGACCGAGAATAGACGGATGGGTGTCTGAGTTACGAAACGAGAAGAGAAGATGAGATGGTGTAATGCATCTTCAGTGCCATCAATGGTGCGTAATACGATGAGTGGACGTTCTCTGAATCAGTGGGTGATTCGGAGTCGAGGAAGAGATGAGGCTGTGTGTCCGCTCGGAACTAGGGTACATAACTCGATACCATATCAGCCTGCCGATTCCTTGGGACGGAGGGTTTGGATAGGTTTGGATCCGCGAGCCCGAGAAGAGATAGCACACTAGGTTCCATGGCCATGGACGGCAACTTGGCGTTATTGACCCAGCAAGTTTTTCCGGGTCACATGCCGATCTCCCTTTTATGGTAACACCGGGGGCAAAAGCCGATGCACCTGGATTCCAGGTGCCTCCGAGGCATGTGGTCTGAAGGCTACAATGTGGAATACAAAAGGCCTACAAAGGTCCTGAGATCAACAAAGAACAGACAAAGGAAGGACAAAGGACAGGCAAGATTTGCTGGGTGGCGAAAATCCTGCCTGCCCTTTGTCTCACCTTTGTTAATTCTTTGTCCACCCAAGGACCTTTATTGGTCTTTTGTCCACCAGTTCACAACCTGCGGAGAACATGCCCCGGAGGCACCTGGAATCCAGGTGCGTCGGGGTTTGCCCCCGGTGTAAGTACCCATGCTCGGCTCAGTTTCCGGGTGACTCTCAAGTCGTTTACGAGGCAAAGAAAATATCTGCAGATGGATATACAGTGCCATTCATCACATCGTGACTACCACATTGGGTGTAAGCAGGCCCAAACTTTGTAACCCTTTCAGAGGTCGGACAAACACTTTGATTACCCCCAAAAACAGTGGGAATCAACTCAGTTTGATAGTGGCTATCCAACTTGTAAAGGGCTAAGACATCGGACAAGTTTTCAAGTTTTGGACCCAAATAAAATGACCAATTGCACAGCCACCGGGCGATAACCGTTGTCTACAGGCTTGGGCCGGTCCAAACAAGGGTATCTTAGAGTTCATGGCAGATTTGAATCATATTCAGGAGCCTAGGTGGCAAAAAAATACTACAAAAAGTGTGATTCAAGGCCAAAAAGATGACCGATTACATAAGTAAATAGGTTTCTCAACGGCAATCGCATTCTTTTCATCGGTTTTCGTGGCTAAAATTTTGGTTTCAAGCTCTAATTCTTGCCCAAAACTTCTCTGTAGCAGTGGCAAAAAGATGGTGGGTGGCACTGTATGATATTAGGGAGTATAGAACAGTTTAAATGCATCATTTTTTTTTTTTTTTTTGGTTTCCCTTGTACCCAGATTCCATGAAATAAATGTGTTTTCCAGAAGATTCTCCGCTAACAAGTGGTGCATAAACGGTGCAATAGGGGTGAAAGTTAACTGATGGTCTCTGCTCAGCGAGTACATACAACTTTAGTAGCATAGGCGCTCATTGAGCACCTATTGCAATTTGCGGGCCTGAACACCTATTTTCAGAACCAACGCCTATCAGGTCCTGGAACACCTACCCCTTCTGCTCTGTTCCGACCCCCTGTGCCCCCGATGAACGGCCAAAGTGTTGTCCTCGTGCAACCTGTGCGGGTCAGTAACAACAGTGTCCAGGATAACAAACAGGAGCTCCGAGGCCGTAAGTTGCGCATCTCCGGCGCAGACAGATTTCTGCGACTTTCGAAATGCAATGGGCCAACAGAACATGTAAGATAGGCATCACACCGATCCAGCATGTGCTTATATAAGCGAAATGATTGTGTCACACAAAAACCTATCTCCTCCTTCCACAAACACTTTATGATAATTATAAGACCACCAAACTATAGCTAGGAAGCATATCTATCAAGGGGTTGGCAAAAAAAAAATCAAGCATATCATGCCAAATTTTGTATTTAAGCTTTGGCCAGAGGGACCGACTGACCACGGCAATCACCGGGTGATGGCATCATTCCCTGTAAGGCTATTTCTCACGTGGTTCAATTGGTGTAAGGGGCACAAATTCCATTGCTTTTGTGTGATTTACTTGGCTTGAGTCCAAATATATGAGCTTTGAGTCACCATAATGTTTCTCGGACTGGTGGGACAGCTTGGACACATCAGAAATTGTTTGCGGGATGTTGGTGTAGATAACCAGAGAAGATGTTAGCATTATGAGCTTGAAATCCCACACAGAATCTTTTATGAATGTGTATTTATTACATGTAGTCTCGGTCTACAGTTTATAGCTCACTGTACTCAACTCATTGCCAAACACACCAGATTTTTGGTTTAAATAGAGAGGTTGCGCAAAAGCCATTTGAGCCATCTGATGGCTTTTTTGATGTGCGCACATATGGCTCAAATGGTTTCACGAGCTCAGGTTAAGATCACCATTTCCAGCCTACCATGAGGCTGATAGTGCTTCCAGGTACAAGATATAACACATTGACCTGGTCAGTCTGCCCACGGACCGAAAATCAAACATTTTGGCGTGAACATGAGTTTTCCGTTAAGTTCAAAATGACCAGTTCGTGTATTTCATATGCATGAGCCGTCAGGGTAGCCAGATAGTATCAAAATATGCCTTGAAGTTGAAGCCATTTGAGCCATTTAAGCCATATGTGCGCACATCAAAAAAGCCATCAAATGGCTCGAATGGCTGTTGTGCAAACAGGCTAATGGTTGCGTTGCCCACCGAGCTGAGCACTGCCACCTGTCAATCATTTCCTTTTCGGGACTATACTCTCAACAGAGGCCGCGTGAGGTCAAAAACTTGCAAGTAAGTGATTCTGGACTTCTTGAGGTCCTAGGAGGCCCTTCAAAATTTCTTCAAAAAAATTTTTTAAGGGTCTCCTGGGGGGACCAACCAACCGGCATGATACCATCAATTTCTCACGTACCAACCCCTTGATATCTATCATTCAATGTAGGGATTTCAGCTACTTTTTCCATCTTGCAGAGTTATAAGACATTCTTTCCAAAAAAGGTAATTGTGTTTGAAAAGCTTCCAAACTGCTTTCGATGTGTTTGAGACGATGTTGTGAGAAAATATGTTCAACATTTGGTGGATGACATAATCATGCACGTAATACACGTGATCTTCCCGACGCGACGCGACACGTTCAACTACACCTGCATGGTGTCAAATCCCTGTGTCCTGGTTAATAAATGCTCTAATGAGATGAGTGTATGAAAACTGTTCAAAATAAAATTTCCTTCCCCAAAACAAGGCTCCCCAGGCCAAAATTTCGAAATTTTTTCACGCAAACCTCGAAATTTGGCGGGTGGCTGTGCAAACGTAATGCTTACATAAAGGTGCTGGATCCGGGTGACGCCTATCTTACGTCTCCCCAGCCCTTGCTTGCATCTGCCATGGTCGATGGGGAGTAGGAGCGGTGGCGCCCGATAGCTCGGGAAGCGTGAGGCAGCTATGCCGCAGCTTGGTACGATGGTGAGTGGAATTGATGCGCTTCAATTCTATGTTTTGTTCGTCGCACATGTTTGTTGTATGCGACTCAAGTTGCCATCTGGAGCACTGCCCCACGGTTCCACACGCCACCTTTCGGGATAGCCCTGACAGTGACCTCAATTTCAAGCACGAGACGGGTGAATAAGTGGCCGTCTCTTGGAATGCATGCACTCTGCAATGTACCTCTTCCTCTTGTGTTCCTCTTGTGTACAGGGGTAACCATTACGCGTATCCACTTCAGATCGGCGGCATCGCGAGTAGCATTCAGCGGGTTTTGAAGTAGTAATCGTAGTTCACACCTGTGTTCACTTTGACATGTGACGTTAATTTAGCCTGAATGGCTCACTGGGAACAATAAAATCCTCCTTTAACAATGCTTTCCCTGAAAGCAAGTACGGCGACACATTCGACCATGAGCATAGAAATTGCCAGAATTTTTGATGGCATGTTGAATTGGTGTTGAGACCACATGCACATTGCGCACACACCGAGTCGGGCAGTAGGAAATCAAGGGGGAATGCGCGATGAGCGCATAATAGGCAATACCGTGAGTAGGCGCTCAGTGCCATCAATAGGTGTTCGTGAACGCCTATGCTACTAAAGTTGTCGTGCCTCGCTCTCTCAATCCATCCACCACTCTCTCTTGATGTGCACCGCATCGACTCGCAGTATCCATGCTCTCGCTGCGCCCGGCTGCGTACGCCAGCACCGGCTCATGACTCTTAGATGTGGATGGACCGTGCCGGACCGTGATCGATTTGCAGCACTCTTCGCCCCTACGTCCCGCATCCGCACACGACCCATTGTCCCCTGTAGAGCTCAGGAGTAAATTTCCAGACTCCAAGCCCTCAGAGTGCAATCCACGGTTTTCTGGGTAACCGCAAGCGGTGAGGGTAAGTTTTTTGTGTTGTACAAATTTCGCTCAGGGGGTACCCGTAGAAGTCAAACAACAATTGTATATATGTATTATGTTCGCCGAGCAGCCCAGAGAGGTCCGGCCGCCCAACACCATAATGCAAGATAGAATTGTGCTTGATTACAAAAGAGGATATCGTAAATAGAAGCGCGCGAACGGGCCAGATTAAGGCTCCAACCATTTCGTTTTCGTTTACAGCTGGGCCTAAACTAAACGAAAACGGAAGGTAAACCGTTCAAAACAGTTTCGTCGTCCAAGCCAAACATCCAAATGTCGTCCAAAAATGAAGCGGTGGTCCCAGGGCGCAACTGAGAGTTGGACTTGCCTTTTTGAGCTTGGCTCGCGGCCTTCTCGTCCTCGTAGATCTTCTTGTATGCCTTGTAGGCGTGTGTAAACATATTCTTTAGTCGCCCACCATCACCACGGCAATCTGCGCCAAAGAGGAAATCCAAACGGCGATTAATGTACCACTCACAGAATTATCAATGCCGTGAACGGTGGTGATGACACAGTGAATGACATCGGCATCCGAGGCCTCGGGGATGGTGTCAGGAAGCTGGGCCGAGAGCTTCTTCATCTTCTTGATTAGATCGAGGATGGGTTTGGCTGAAAAGCGTGAGAGTGAGAAGGATACATTGGCGCGTCGAGTGGGACGCGCGTCAAGACGGCACTCACCGGCAAGAACATGTTGGTGGATGGCACTAGGTGCTTCATCATTGTTATTGTCGGAATTTTTGGCGGAGGGGAGACGATTTCCACGCGATTTTGCCTTGGATTGGGGGTCAGTCGGCATTTTGAGTAGCAGTAGTAGAGACGCGTCCCGTCACACATGTCACAGATTTAAGGTGTGCCCAAGTTGCGAAAGATGGGGTGCTGCTTGTGGAAGTATTGCATAGTATTGCGCAAATGATGCGCATGATTGTGTCCGGTCGGTCTTAGCCTGGGAAAAGGCCAGCACAGTACTTCAGACCAAAATCGCTTGATGATCCGTACTTTGCCATTTGCGTTGAGCCGGTGGCTCAAGCCTTGCTCAGGGCTCGACATCTGGCCGCAAACAAGCAATTTGGGCCTGAAAAAGTGGGTGACTTCCCGTAAGGCAAATTTGTTTTTTTCAAACAAATCGCGGTGCCAATGATGGCAAGTGTGAGGCGTACAAACACTTTGTATACACAAGATGTGCCTCCGCTTCGCTCCGGAAAGCTTGAAGGCTCAAGTTGGAGATCAATAAAAAATATTTCATCAAATTTCAATGATATATGTGACAGAGAAACAGAAGATGAAAAGGACGAAGAGTTGCGATCATTGGTGTGAGATTGAGAGAAAATACTCACTAAGACACGCAAAAATGTCTCTGCTGTAAATCATAAAACAGGAATAACTTGAATCAGCAAACTACAGAGACAAAGAGCTTGACACAGGAACTGCAGGACAGAATTCAGGCCGTGCGTTAAGCGAATGAAAGCCATTATCCACATCCGGGGTACCACGGTCATTGTTCTTGAATTGATTTCGGTTCTTCTTGCAGATTAGAAATCCCAGTTTCGAATATTAGCCGGACCAAAGCAGGAAGAAGCAGTGCATCCGAAGAATCGTGTTTCATACGGTCCAGATCTAGAGGCCCGCAGTCCAAGAGATACCAGCACATTTGCGCAGCAAATTGAAGATCATTGAAAACATTGCACAGGTGCAGTCAAACCAGCCGGAGAGAAAACAGCAGAAAGCAGCGGCCCAAGATAAATCAGAGAGCGGGAATCCTGCTAGCCGCAGCGCACCGACAAATCTTTTTATTTTATGCTCGGAAACGGGTGCGTGGCTGCAGCGTTGATGTAACCGCGGCACAGTGAGAATTTTGCTGTGAAAAACTGCGCCTCCTGCGCACCGAACCATAGAAAAGAGGATCTCATAGGAATTTATTACAACCTGAATACAGATCGGGCTCGAAGACCGTCCGATTCAGCAGACTGAGATCTTGACTGAAAAGGATAACTGAGGGATTGCATTGTTAGTGAGATCTGCTGTGTCCTTGTATCTGTGGCGAACTTTGCGCAGTGCGTAGCTGACCTAAAGGGGATTGCCCGGTTCGCAAATCGGGTAAAAAAGAGTCTCGAGACCAGGATGAGAGGCAGAGGAAAACAAAATGGAGGTAACCTACATGAGGTAATTGCACCGCCGAGCAAGTGTTTGCTTAAAAGAACGGTTAATGGGGATGGCAGTCAACTCGAAGGCTGTGTTTATCGGGCTCTAGTTTGGGTTAGACCGTGGCGATGGAAGAGGACGAAGAGAGAGCGCATGGAAGGGGGATATGCTCAATGGAGATGAACCAAAGCCGTACAAACGAAACCTCGTCCTTTCGTTAAAAGAAACGGTAGATGTCGGTTCCCGTAAGACACTTTGACACTTTGACATTTTGATGGGGCTTCGAAACAGGGCTGTCAAAAAACATCATCAAACAACGTGTCTCTCTTGCTTCACCCACCCACTCCGCTGACATGGACGCGTCAAACATCTACCAAATGGACCTCGCAAACGAAGAAGACGAAAGACATGGATTGGGACGTGAAGTGCCGCCATGTGAAACTTAGGGCAGCGTGGAGGAGAAGTTACGCATGTGGTCTTGTGATGCCTGTGACTGGCCGAAATGCAACTTGCACTTGGTGGTGGTCGATGTACGAGGGTGAGCGAGAAGAGCGAGGACAAAGACAAGAAACGTGGGAGGCAAGTTTGACATGACGTTGATCCGTTGCCTTTTGGGTTTTGTTTCGACGATTTTTGTTTTGTTTGGGGGGGGGGTCAGGACCCCCCGAACAAATCCTCGTTTGTTTGAGGGTCTGAACGAGTGTACGCTAGATCGAGGCCGATGGGGTCCTGATGGGAGCACCGGCTTCTCGGCAAACTGACTAAGTATGTGATATGTTGCAAATCTGCCTTACGGGAAGTCACCCAGTATTCGTTCAACCATTTACAAAACCGTTTTTTTAATGATATGCCAGGGTCCTCAAACTAACGAAAAATATAACAATTATTTTCGTTCAAAAATGTTTTACAAACAAAAACAGTTCCCTAACCCTAACCGCGGCAACGCGCGATCCGGACACAGGCGCACCCGCATACTGCGCACACGTGTAACCCCTCGCCGGTTCAGCGTCGCGGGGATGAGTACGCGCTCCTACAGAGCGCGTTGTGCGATGTGGTAACCGACGGTGCTGGATTGTGTTGGTGGAGTCTTTCCATTTGTGTTTTATGTGTCGGATCCCTAATTTGCGAGCTGATCTCGTTTCCGTTCGTCCTTGCAGAGATGATGGGCCACTTCTTTGCTTGCAATGGATTGATATACATCCCGGCGGCAAACTAGTAGGCTTGTGTACCACTTCACCGTAATCATGCTAACATCTGCTTAGGCGATCCTAAGTGCGAGCTCGGACCAGAATTCACCCTCGTGGATAAATGTTTTTTCAAGCAGTCAGTGTGGTAGAGGATAATTGCGAGGGTCAACGACATACGATCATGACCTACCGGTCTAATAAGGACTGAGTTGACATCCTATCTTGCAGGCCTATCCACTGGGATGAACGTAATTATTGTTGGCTTCTGGGACTGCATACAACGCAGGTTTTGAATGTCTCCAGTAAGTTGGTCTCTTCGGCCGCATGCACGCGATTCATTGGCTGCACAGAGCATCAAAGCTTGATGAGGCCAAATGGTGGTTCGAATCCGCCACTATTATTTACCGATTCGAAGGAATGACCAGACAAGGCATGTGTGAACCTCACAGAGACGTCGCCGCTTCTGTATTGTCTTCAAGATTTCCGAAAAGTATATGCATCTGCTCGCTCGATATAACCCGACTTGAATTGCTCCCTGCTGGTCCTCTCAGTTCTATTGTTTTTGTTCATAACCGCGACAGTAAACTTATTTCTTGCCGCCAGATGTATCATTGTCTTGCCTTTTGTACGTCCATGATACCTGTGTCTTAATTGATCCCGCTTGAATGCCTCAATATAAATTCTGTTTTCTGCAAGTATGTATGATATACAACGCCGGTCGGAACACAAAAAATTGATACACAATGTCGGAGTGCGATGAGAGGTTGCCCTTCGATTCTTCCGTGCCATAGTACTAAAACATTTGGATTAGCAAGACGTTCAAGAATGGATTCTTCCTTGGCTTTCTTCAACGGGAATATCTTCTCCTCTTCCTTGCTATACCTCCGCAGCGCTTTGGCCGATGGATGTTTTTTCACCGGTTTCCCTGTCCTCTTCGCATCCACCAAGTCGAAGATATTGACCCAGACAGTCTTGCCCAATACCTGTGCCGTCGTTAGATCACCGCCAGCCGACAATTGGATGGAGCCCACCTGCTTGCACTTCGTAATCGAGTCGGGACCTCATTCGCCCGCACAAACGCACACATCGCTTGCCATCCGGCCAGCCGATTGTCGTCGCGCCCAAAATAGTGAGAAAACTCCTCCATCCCACAGCGCTTCCATTCCTTTTGGTATTTTTGTTCGCCCAACCGCGCTGTGCCGCAAGGAGGTCGAATTCCTGTCGCAAACGGCGCAGTGGCATTGTGCACAAAGTTGGGGTATGCGTCCCCAATACGTGACATGTTGGGTGGAGTCGACTAGGAGGGCGGAGCATTGAGTGTATCCTGTATACTCGCAGTCGCCCACAGTCGCCCACACATGCCTTCAGCACGAGGCAGTTCACTGCGGGAAAGACTTTGGCACACGATCATGGAAGCATGTCAACGTCATAAACACACAGAGGCCAATTCCGTACGGGCGTGTAACTAACCGCCTTGAGTGGCAACACGAGGCAGTTCACACTCTGGAGTTTGTTTATGGGCCGTCGGCAGTGCACCTCATTATCGAAGGCACACGGCAAAAAAAAAAACAGCGCAGCTTGACAACGTTTCCGAAGTGTTTGTTTAGGTGACACATCAAATGTGTCTGGGAAAGTCTCTGAAATCAAGGGTTCAGCCGGTCTGAACATATAGCTGAGAGCAATATCAGGGTGCTGCGTCAACCTTCAAGTTACCGAGTTGGAGCCTTAGGCCAGATACATATATATGGGTAGGATACAAACGACGGCTGGCAGATCACATTGAGGCACTGGCACAGGAAAAGAGAAGGAATATATTAGGATGCAGAAGCACACATTGTGTACAGGCATGCCAAGTACGGGCGGGCAAAGTATATATGAGATGTATGATGCGAGAGGAGGGATAGTGGGATGGACGAATGGAAAGAATTGAGTAAAGAGAAATGTGCCAACAGGGGCGAGGCGTGGATAAGCGAAATCTTCCTGCCCAGCAAAAAACAATGGCGAAAAAAAAGAAAGGTCGAAAAAATAATCGTCGCAAGGCACAGCCCAATCCCGACGACGACAACAGCTCCAGGACGACAAGGAGCAGTCCAAGAGCACCCCACAATCACGCGGGTGGTGCATGGAGGTATCGAGCTCGTGTTGATATAGTCCACGAGAAGATAAAGGCAATAGCAATGACACGCAAAGTGTAATTCGAGCTAAGTCGCCCGACGCGTATATGCACCGACTCCTTCGTCCGACGTCCATCCAACGAGCGAGGGACAACGACGGGGGAGGCGCGGGGTAGACAGCGTGCCCGGATGAAGTTGGAGAACGAAAACTGCTGTAGGCGGGAAGGCATGTCTCGCGAAAAAGGCGAGACAGCCGAGGTGCCACTCCCTCCGCCCTCTCTCCGGCAGGATCAGAAATCCAGCGAGAATCGCCGACATCTGCGAGCTCCGCACGAAGAAGTGCCGTACGCGGAGCATGCTGCACAGAACTCGAAGAGTAAGGGTAGAAGCCAGACGGGACGCCCGTGCAACGGTAGAGCGCGTCAAGAAAGGCTGGGACGACGTCCGCGCATCCACGGCAAGCGCGGTACCGCGACGCACGACCTCCACCACCGTGGAGAGCCCACTCCGCAGACCCTCTCGCACCGAAACATGCAAGAGAGAAGCCCCAAAATTCCGCATCGCCACAATCGAAAAAACGAGGAAAGAGAAGACTCACCCGCAAAACAACTGCCCACTTTCACCGCAATGTGGCCCTGGCGGGCGGAGCACGGAGCCGCCGAGAAAGGACTGATGTCTGGTACAGCGGTGCTTGAGGGCAACCACGCGTCGTCGTCCTCATAGTGCTGCGCTTGGGCTTCAGGCGCGCCTTCGTGCGCAGCGTCGCGATTCTCGTGCTGGGTACTGGTGATGATGGAGGAAGAGATGGCGCTGGAGGTGGCGGCCGGGCCCTGTGAAGAGAGGGGTGTTAGCGTCGTGCATGCTGGTATATAGAGACTGAAGAGAGAGGGAAAGAGCAAGGCGGAGTGGGGGGCAGGTGGACGGAAGGGGTGATGCGTGTGGACGCGCAAATGAAAGGAGTGGGGCGAAGTAACAAGCGCCAAGGACACGCAGTCGGCGATGAGGGAAAGGCACGGTGGGCGTGCGCCAGAAGAACAGGGGAAGAGGTGAAGAAGGGCGGACGACGAGGGCCAGGATTAGGAAGGGGAAACACGAAGCGGGTGGTGGAGGGAGAAGGACGGGTGCTAGCGCGAACAAAAGGACAGAATCATCGGTGGATAAGAAGTGAAGTGAAGTCGCACGCGCGAATGGATGGGATGGAGGAACGAAGGAGGGACGGATCATGGTCGAGCAGAGAAGTGCGGGGGGCGTGCGCGAGGAAATGAAGGCGAGAAGAGTGGACTTGTGGGGAGGGTGTACATATGTATGTAAGAAGGGAGGAAATCAGACCAGCGACAATGGAGAAGAAGCAAAAAGACGGCCCAAAAACACTCACCTCGTCAAGATTCATATACGCCCCCGCACGCCCTCATACCACGTTGACGTCCCGGTACGCGGAGAACTGTGCGCGTAAACGGGGCGCACTCGAGAGTTGCATCGCGCACCGGAAATGGAGGAAGGTCGTCGTGTGCGTGAAGAAGCGCGCCTCCTGCGATGCGTGTAGGGTGCGAGCGCGCGAAGGAGCATGTCGAGCTGCTAGAGATGGAGAACAGGGCGGCGGCGGGCGGCATGTTGGGAGGTACAGAGAGCCGCGCGTGAAGATCGTGCGCATCCATCCTCGCCAGGATACGCGCGCTCGCTCGGCATCAAAGGAATGCACCTTGCCTGCGTGAGTCATGCGCGAGGGTGTGTCGATTGCGGATGGATACGAGACGGACGCCTGTCAAGACGGGATCTGCGTGCCGGTGCGCGTGGACGAGCGAATAGGTGGGGCGCTGGAATGAAGAGAGGAGCGGTGCGAGGACGCGAAAGCGGAGTATGCGCAGGTCTAGGTTCGGAACAAGCCGCCTTCTCAGCATCACATGATTTCACGTGCTTCGCAGCGAATTCTGAGAGGGGCTTGTGCCAAGATGCCAAAAAAGGGCAATGTGTTCAAACCGATCTCCTGCTTCAGGAAGTGTCCCATTCCCTTTGGTCAATTATTAGTTTGTACATTGCAAATACGACAATGACTAGCTTACTCAGAATGGTCATATATGTGCTTAGAGTTCCAAAATCCGCCGCTACTAGTACCGAGGCTTCATGTCAAATATTGGGCAACTGAATTGCCTCTACCAAACCCCCTTGGGGTGGAAGAAAAGAATCTGAATAGACAGCTCAATTCATTTCATATTCTTGACGTGGAAACGACGTTCACATAGGCAGATATCTGTTATTATTATGCTGTAGGTCGGGAACATGGGCAAGGGGATATTTGGACTGATATGACATTCACACTCAAGGTCTTCTTTTCGCCTCAAAAGCTCTCAGGGAGTTAATGCAATCGATTTTTGTCCCAAAACCACTCACAGGCCATTTTATTACCACTTACCCGTCTAGCTCGAGGGAAGGCAAGGTGGAAGTCACTCACACCTGTCACAGAGGATCACACACATCATGAACGGACAAAATTATATTTCCTGCATGAACAAAGGACTTATGAGCATAGAACTTGGTGAGAAACCTTCTAGAATTCACCCTCTGAGTCTATTGAGCCCATAAAATCCACCGAATTTTAAATGAACGTGTTTTGTCTGATGTAAATTGGAAGTGCATCTTCCTGTGCAAAGATTGAACGCACTGAAATAACCTTGGGCAATCTGCTCAATCTGAGCTTGGACACGTCTGCAGGGACATCGAATAACATTTTATCACGCAAATCATGAGGATACGATTTGAAATGGCTGCGAAAATCGGTTTGAACACATCATTCTTTTTGGCAGTTTGTACCAAGCCTCTCTCCGAGAATCACCGGCTCGCCGGTGTGGAGAGAGGGTTGCTCCGAACCTAGCGCAGGTCGTGGTCCACGCCGCACGGGACACGCTCGCATGGAGCACCACGGGCTGTGGCGTGGGCATGGTGGAAGGGCGCTCCAAATCTGAGTGGGGTGCTAGCGCGGAGATTCGAGCGGCATGGACCGAGAATACTTAGACGGATGAGAAGATGACACGGTAAGGCGTCTCGATGGTGCGTAAGTACGATGAGTGGACGTCTCTGAATTAGTGGATGAGAAATGTTCGCTCGGAACTAGGGCAGGCTCAGCTCGGATTCCTTGGGACGGAGGGCGTGAATCCACGAGAAGAGAGAGAAGCCAGGGCCATGGCGTCGGAGATGAAGTTGATGGGATTGAGTGACGGCCCGGGCCTAATCAGCTGAGATCCCCAGATCTCAGATCTGCCGGTAGTTCAAGACGACACTGTCGAAATCGACCACCAACCACCCTTGGCTTACCGGCCTCGAGAGCGAGACTTCACTTGAGCTGCACCCGCGTACCAATTTTTTAAATCCCTGGCATTCCATTCCTTAGCGTCGTTTGTGCCTCTATTACTCCCGAACGGTCAAAGCGTGGGTTTTGGGGCGCGAATTCAAGAACCCAGTCCTCGCGGCATGGCAGCAATGTGCAACCTGTCAGGATTGATTGAGATGGCTGTCAGCGCCCCAGAGTGACGGAACTGAACGACGACCACGTTGCAACATCCTTTCCACCTTGCCTTCCACAACGTCCGTGTCTGACCACCCAAAGCAGCCCAAGGCCACTTGGTCGACCGGCGCAGAATCCCTCGGAAGCGCATCCGGCACCCTATCCACAGCCATCTCGAAGCACAACACCAACGCCATCTAACAGGCAAGGATTGTCACCCGTGCATCTACGAGTGAGTCTTCTCGTTCGCGTTCCCGCCACTGCTGATTGCTTCAACCAAGTCTTGCCACCTAACCCGGAGAGTGCACCCAGGCGCGCCGATAACCGGGAAGATTCGTTGAAAGGGGGTGATACAGCTAAGGCTGGTGTGTCTTGTTATATCACATACCTGCAGCAATTCAGGAACGCACCCAGATAAATCGGATACTGTGCAGTCTATGCCTGGTGAGTCATTTCGAGATATCCAACTCGTAGCGCTTCGCTTCCCCACTCAGAATGATTCGCTATGCCAGTTGGACCAATGGATGGCCATTCAACAACAATTTACATGTCTGGTATTTGTCATATTACATGAATCCAGGTCCAGGTCATGGCTCATTAATTGGTCTTTAGTATCTGGTGGGACTGGCGGTCCCGGAGGCCGGGGTGGGCAACATGGTGGTCCTGGTGGACTAGGTGAAGGACCCAATATCAAAGTTACCGACAGCAATGTCTATTTCACAGATGCTGATGAAACTAGTATGCTCTTCTATGGCTTCCAAAAAAATTGAAGCTGATGAACCAATTCAAAGGATTACAATCCATCAAGGAGAAGCTCGCCAGCCATGTTGCAGCACAGCATAATTTACAGATCAGAGCAAGAGTCTTTGTGCTCCTGGTACTCGTGTGGAAATCAAAGCAACATCTTGAAGTGGCTATCACCACAGCCTGGTACCAATGAGCGTATCTTCTGATTACAGGCATAGCAGCAGCGGCAAATCAACCTCTCCGCAACTGTTGTTGACAATCTTGGCAAGCAGCGCACACCTGTTGCAGCTCAGTTCTTTATCTCTCGTAACATCCCTGAAACAACCAATGCAGACAAAGTTATTCCCACTATTGCACAGCAGCTCGCTGAATCCTCTCCGGCTGCCGCTCGCATTATCCACGACACATTGAAGTATTGGGTCCCTACTTCACGGAAGGACCAAGTAGAGGCACTTCTATTAGCTCCTATCCGGGAACTCTCCAAATCTCATGACATTGTCATCATACTCATTGATGCACTGGACGAGCTCCAGGATGCTGCTGAGAGTGTAATGGAGATCCTGTCACCAATTGCACCAAGGGACTGTGGCCTTCCTGATAATGTCCGCTTCCTTGTTACTCTCTCGACCAGAGCACTGGGCTGATATCTCTGGGTCTAACACTCTCGAGCTCACAGTGTTTAAGCAGCATCCCCTCATGACAGAATCATCTGTGTCTGAAGTTCACAACTTCATCGTTGCGAGGATGCAGAAAATTACACCATGGGATGGGATAATTGGCCAACTCAGGACCAATTGTTGAAGTTATCTGGAAAAGCAAATGGCCTCTTTCACTATGCTGCAACCGCTCTTCAGTGGATTGGGCAGCAGATTCGCCAGTATGGGAAGGCCTCTCAAAAACGGGTCTTTGATCAATTTACCCAAATGGGTATTGGTCAGCTCGAAGACCTATACAGGCTTATTTTGACCTCGTTTGAGGACATAGATAATCTGACACCGGATGCACAACTGCGTGAGGTTCACTGGCCAGATTTCGGCACATTATCGGCCATTCTCATGCTTGAGGAGCCATTGACCATTGGCCAAATCATTGCTTTACTGGCCGACATTCCAGAGGACGAGTTTGATGTTGCACACTTCCTCCAGCAGTTTCGCATGTCTTGATTCCAGGCATGACCACATCATTTAGGGAGCAACACACCACAATGCACAAGTCTTTCCGTGATTATATCATGGATGGGCATGCCCCAGAGGAATTCCATATCATCACAGGCCATGCACATTTTAACAGCAAGAAGCTGTTTGGAGGTCATTGTCAAGGCAGGGAGCCAGTTTGATCCTGTTGTGTGGTATTCTGTTGAACACTGGTATAAACACTTGCGAAGGCGGTGGAAGGAAGCATGACATGGGAGGATGGAGGATGGAGAACCTGTTTGAACAGATGGTGGAGAAAGCAGTTGTCAATGTCTGGAAAGTAAATCGGAGAGGGTATTCATTGATGTGGCTGCTGCAGGGTGGGGCTATTGAAGGTGAGATCAAAATATGGGGGAGAGGAGAAGAGTGATGATCTTGCAGCAACATGCCATAAAGACAAGATGCAAGGAATTTCAAACATATTAATAAAAGCAAAAGTGTGTGGTGGGCCAACTGGGAATGGTAATGGTGTTCCTAGTGTACTAATCAAGATTCCATTGACCCCTAGAGGTGCATGCTTTATCCCATCACCCATGTTTGTCTTGCTCACTTTTGCTTGCCTTCACATCTCTAGGAAGTGCGTGCTTTTCCCCCATTGCCCATGTTTGTCATGCTCACTTTTTTCTCGCTTTCTCGTCTCTAGCGAGTGCGTGCTTTTCCCCCATTGCCCATGTTTGTCATGCTCACTTTTTCTCGCCTTCTCGTCTCTAGGGAGTGCATGCTTTTCCCCCATCGCCCATGTTTGTCCTGCTCACTTTTTCTCGCCTTCTTGTCGCGCGAGTGCGTGCTTTTCCCCCATCACCCATGTTTGTCTTGCTGACTTTTTCTCGCCTTCTCGTCTCTAGGAAGTGCGTGCTTTCCCCCATCGCCCATGCTTGTCTTGCTCACTTTTTCTCGCCTTCTAGGAAGTGTGTGCTTTTCCCTCATTGCCCATGTTTGTCTTGCTCACTTTTTCTCGCCTTCTCGTCTCTAGCTCGTACGTGCTTTTCCCCCATCACCTATGCTTGTCTTGCTCACTTTTTCTTGCCTTCTTGTCTCTAGCTCGTGCGTGCTTTTCCCCCATTGCCCATGTTTATCTTCCTCACTTTTTTCGCCTTCTCATCTCTAGCGAGTGCGTGCTTTCCCCCCCTCACCCATATTGGTCTTGCTCACTTTTTCTCTCGCCTTCTTGTCTCTAGCAAGCGCGTGCTTTTCCCCCATCGCCCATGTTTGTCCTGCTCACTTTTCTTGCCTTCTCGTCTCTAGGAAGTGCGTGCTTTCCCCCCATTGTCCATGTTTGTCTTGCTCACTTTTCTCGCCTTCTCGTCTCTAGCCAGTGCGTGCTTTCCCCATTGCCCATGTTTGTCTTGCTCACTTTTTCTCGCCTTCTCGTCTCTAGCTCGTACGTGCTTTTCCCCCATCGCCCATGTTTGTCTTGCTTACTTTTTCTCTTCTCGTCTCTAGGCAGTGTGTGCTTTTCCCCCATTGCCTATGTTTGTCCTGCTCACTTTTTCTTGCCTTCTCGTCTCTAGCTCGTGCGTGCTTTTCCCCCATCACCCATGTTTGTCTTGCTCACTTTTTCCCCTTCTGGTCTCTAGCGAGTGCGTGCTTTTCCCCCATTGCCCATGTTTGTCTTGCTCACTTTTTCTTGCCTTCTCGTCTCTAGGAAGTGTGTGCTTTCCCCCATTGCCCATGTTTGTCTTGCTCACTTTTTCTTGCCTTCTCGTCTCTAGCTCGTGCGTGCTTTTCTCCCATCGCCCATGTTTGTCTTGCTCACTTTTTCTTGCCTTCTCGTCTCTAGCAAGTGCATGCTTTTCCCCCATCGCCCATGTTTGTCCTGCTCACTTTTTCTCGCCTTCTGTCTCTAGATTGTGGGTGCTTTTCCCCCATCGCCCATGTTTGTCTTGCTCACTTTTTCTCGCCTTCTCATCTCTAGCGAGTGCGTGCTTTTCCCCCATCACCCATGTTTGTCATGCTCACTTTTTCTCGCCTTCTTGTCTCTAGCCAGTGCATGCTTTTCCCCCATCGCCCATGTTTGTCTTGCTCACTTTTTCTTGCCTTCTCGTCTCTAGGCAGTGGGTGGTTTTCCCCCATCGCCCATGTTTGTCTTGCTCACTTTTTCTCTCGCCTTCTTGTCTCTAGGTGTGGGTGCTTTTCCCCCATCGCCCATGCGTGTCTTGCTCACTTTTTCTAACCTTCTCATCTCTAGTTTGTGCATGGTTTTCCCCTCATCGCCCATGTGTGTCTTGCTCACTTTTTCTTGCCTTCTGGTCTCTAGGATGTGCGTGCTTTTCCCCTATCACCTATGTTGCTTGCTCACTTTTTCTTGCCTTCTCGTCTCTAGGCAGTGGGTGCTTTTCCCCCATCGCCCATGTTTGTCTTGCTCACTTTTCTTTCTGTCTTCTCGTCTCTAGGCAGGTGTGCTTTTCCCCCATCACCCATGTTGGTCTTGCTCACTTTTCTCGCCTTCTCGTCTCTAGCTCGTGCGTGCTTTTCCCCCATCACCCATGTGTGTCTTGCTCACTTTTTCTCACCTTCTCATCTCTAGTTTGTGCGTGGTTCTCCCCATCGCCCATGTGTGTCTTGCTCACTTTTTCTCGCCTTCTCATCTCTAGCTTGTGCGTGCTTTCCCCCCATCACCCATATTTGTCTTGCTCACTTTTTCTCGCCTTCTTGTCTCTAGGAAGTGTGTGCTTTTCCCTCATTGCCCATGTTTGTCTTGCTCACTTTTTCTCTCGCCTTCTCGTCTCTAGCTCGTACATGCTTTTCCCCCATCGCCTATGCTTGTCTTGCTCACTTTTTCTTGCCTTCTTGTCTCTAGCTCGTGCGTGCTTTTCCCCCATTGCCCATGTTTGTCTTCCTCACTTTTTCTCGCCTTCTCATCTCTAGCGAGTGCGTGCTTCCCCCCTCACCCATATTGGTCTTGCTCACTTTTTCTCTCGCCTTCTCATCTCTAGCAAGTGCGTGCTTTTCCCCCATCGCCCATGTTTGTCTTGCTCACTTTTTCTCGCCTTCTGGTCTCTAGGATGTGCGTGCTTTTCCCCCATCACCTATGTTGGTCTTGCTCACTTTTTCTTGCCTTCTCGTCTCTAGGGAGTGCGTGCTTTTCCCCCATCGTCCATGTTTGTCTTGCTCACTTTTTCTCGTCTTCTCGTCTCTAGGCAGTGCGTGCTTTTCCCCCATCACCCCTGTTTGTCTTGCTCACTTTTTCTCACCTTCTGGTCTCTAGGAAGTGCGTGCTTTTCCCCCTCGCCCATGTTTGTCTTGCTCACTTTTTCTCGCCTTCTCATCTCTAGCGAGTGCGTGCTTTCCCCCCATCACCCTGTTTGTCTTGCTCACTTTTTCTCGCCTTCTCGTCTCTAGGAAGTGCGTGCTTCTCTCCCATCACCCATGTTTGTCTTGCTCACTTTTCTCACCTTCTCATCTCTAGCTCGTGTGTGCTTTTCCTCCATCACCCATGTGTGTCTTGCTCACTTTTTCTCTCTTCTCGTCTCTAGGCAGTGCGTGCTTTTCCCCCATCGCCATGTTTGTCTTGCTCACTTTTTCTCGCTTTCTCTTCTCTAGCGAGTGTGTGCTTTTCCCCCATCACCCATGTTTGTCTTGCTCACTTTTTCTCGCCTTCTCGTCTCTAGCAAGTGCGTGCTTTTCCCCCATTGCCCATGTTTGTCCTGCTCACTTTTTCTTGCCTTCTTGTCTCTAGCTCGTGCGTTGCTTTTCCCCCATTGCCTATGTTTGTCTTCCTCACTTTTTCTCGCCTTCTCATCTCTAGCGAGTGCGTGCTTTCCCCCCCTCACCCATATTGGTCTTGCTCACTTTTTCTCGCCTTCTCGTCTCTAGCAAGTGCGTGCTTTTCCCCCATCACCCATGTCTGTCTTGCTCACTTTTTCTCACCTTCTCGCCTCTAGTTTGTGCGTGCTTTTCCGGCATCGCCCATGTGTGTCTTGCTCACTTTTCCTTGCCTTCTCGTCCTAGGAAGTGCGTGCTTTTCCCCATCGCCCATGTTTGTCTTACTCACTTTTTCTCGCCTTCTCGTCTCTAGCTCGTGTGTGCTTTTCCCCCATCGCCCATGTTTGTCTTGCTCACTTTTTCTCACCTTCTTGTCTCTAGGCAGTGCGTGCTTTTCCCCCATCACCCATGTTTGTCTTGCTTACTTTTTCTCACCTTCTCGTCTCTAGGAAGTGCGTGCCTTTCCCCCATCGTCCATGTTTCTTGCTCACTTTTTCTTCTCATCTCTAGGGGGTGCGTGCTTTGCCCTCCCCCTTTATTCTAACCTTCACTCATTTCCACCTCCTATCCCTATCCAGATTGTGAGGCCTTTCATCCCTTTCATTAACACCTACATCAACTTTTCTCCTTGCAGCCTTACAGAAAGATTTGGAATGAGGGTCTTCTTCAAACGTGGGACAGCTGTTAATCACAGCCTCTTTCAAGGACAGGGATGAAGGTATGGATCCCCTTGATTGTGGATTTGGATGACAGATTCAACTCAAGATAAACTGCTGGAAACAAAACCATACTGCCATCCCACATGTGTTGGGCAATGCATCTGTTCTCAAAGTAATGTAGCCACATGCCTGCTACATTGAATGCTTCACCATTCATCCCTGTGGATGAAAGCATCATCTCCCCCTTTTGAGAGCCAACTACTTCTGCCACTATTGACCTCTGTTCCCTTTTTCAAAACAAAAACAAAAAATCAGCCTTTTGAAGTCCCAAGTAGAAATTGATGAACTTCTAATCACAATAGTACAGTGCTCTGATTCAGACATTGGCTTTTGGGATGGAGCTGACATTCTCGTACACCAATTGGATGACTAATTTAGTTGCACTGCGCTGCGGTGATGCCTATCTTCTAACCTTGTGGGGATATAGGCTTCAGAAGAATCCATATGAAGTTTCATTAATCAATTGCTGTCTCAACACCAAAATCATGTTTAATCATTGCTCAATTAATCACTCATGTGGGCCCAGACAGAGAGCTTGTGTGGAGCCCCATGCATGGTTCTGTTTAATCAGATCCAGATTATGTTCTTTAAAAAATCAAAAATCAATGTTGAATAAGTCTAACTTTAAAAGTGGCAAGTGTGGGATTTGAACCAAAGACCTTCACCACACCAGTAATTGGGAGCCACCGGATCATTTGCACTACACCAGACATCCAATACATGATGCAATGAAGAAACACAACAACTACTAATTATTAAACTAAATTTCTCTGCACAGTAAATTGGCTTCTTCAGCTCAAGTAGCAGGTAGCAAATCAATACAGCCTTTGCCTCATTACTTATGTTGTCACTGCAGGTTCGCAAATTCCAGGTTGGAATGGCCCTTGTCTTTACAGACCATGTCGTTGCATTCCATAACCATGACCTTGTTTTCCAGGCAGATGGATCGCAATCTCTTCGTATCAACCAGTGCTAATTTAAGGCCAGCCTACTTGAGCATTCTCATGTGACCAGCTTCTTGCAGGTCCCACTGACTTCTACAGTCTAACATCGGACTTTCAGTCAGGGCTCGTTGAGTGATCTGGGGATGGTTCCACAAGTAACTTGTGAAAACTAACTTGCCCTGCCACAAGTAACTTGTAAGTAACTGTAAGTTACTTGTGGCAGAGCAAGTTAGTTTTTCCCAGGTAAGTTCCGCACAAGTTAGCACAAGTAACTTGCAAGGTGATGGCAAGTTAGATCAAAGTAAGTTTGGTTGTGTTTGGCCCAACTAACTGGTAGCTAACTTGGGGCGATTAAAGGGGCATTTAGTGTGTGTGTGCCGGGAAATAGGCTTTAAATTCTTCAATTCATATAGTGACACATTTATATGAGGTCTTGGGCCAGTATCCAGCCTCACCACTGATGAAAACCTAGGAACACCACGAAGAACAACCCACCCCCCCATGTTTGTATTAAGACCATTATATAAGTTGGCAGTAAAACAGCAGCGATAAACATTTTCTGGTGAAAAGTAAGTCCAGCCATTTCACCCGGGCCGAGCTAAAAGATCTCAGTCTGGATGATCCTTCGCAGAAGCAAAAAAAAAAAGACAATGTGGTGAGGCATCTTACGACCCTCGGAGACTGTATTATGGTGTGCACAAACCCGAGTCGAGGGGGAGTACATGCCCACATGCTGGGCAAACATCAAGACTTTCGTAAGGAAAGCCGCCGCTGTGCGCATCCCTCCCAGCTTTTGCCTTGCTACGGCTTACAGTCAGCACGGTAAACACTACAACTGGGAACCCAGGTCTGCCAGGAAGACTTTCCACCCATCGCTGTAC
>JARKIC010002969.1:0-39683 GCA_029378375.1 Mycena olivaceomarginata
ATTTGTGCACAATGTCCTTGAAGTCTTCTATGTGATACCTGTGTATCATAAACATGATAACTGACTGTCAGGGGTTCAAACCCCTGCTCCAGCCGTTTTTCTGGCCACTGCTCCAGCCCCTTTTCCGTCTGTTGCTCTGGCCACTTCTACACCTGACCATTTGTCTGCCTATCCATCCGGGACTTCATCTGTCCGTCTGTCTGCTCCATCCTCAGAAGTGTCTGGAACTTCTGTCCGCTCGCACTGGCATGTGCTATGTGATCAGGCCTGGATCATTGTAGATACCTATGGACACATGCTACTGGGCAGCCACTAACTGTATATAAGGTTTCACCTAGCATGGGAATCCCCATCCTTTCTTCTCTTCGGATTCCCCCACTAGATGCCTAGTATTTCCACTCACTGTATTTAGTACCTATATTTATACTTTGGATTCCCCCACTAGTTTCCACACCCTGCGCCGAGCTTAAGGTTGCCCTTACACTGAAAAGCTGATTCTAGGTACAAAGTTATGCTTCATCTTGTCATCTAGGCTCTACCTTGGGGCATGGGGAAACCTGTGGGGTCTGTGTGAGTTTGGTTTAGATACCAAGAGGGAGTCCAGGGGCGATGGTGTAATTACACTTTGCTTTGTACACCGGGAGACTCCCTGGAACCTGGTGTTCATGATTTGGACCAGCTGTGTAATCCTACCTACCTACCTACCTATGGATAGTATTGGATAGGATAGTTGCTGGTGCAAGGTCCCAAGTCAGAATGGCTGGTGTGAGGTCTCCGAGCGTGCTACGCACCGCTCATCACCTCATGGCCCCTGTGAACCATCTGCACGAGTGACAGGAAGAGCTCGGACGTACATGACAGATTTTTCTAAACAGGATTCTATGTTACCAGAAGCAGCTTCAGAGCGAGACTAATGCTCTCCCCACCATCCGCATCATCTCCCCCACCATTCAAGCTCACTCCTGCACTGTTGTCAGCAGGATAAGACCGGTCTGGGACTGGACTCTCAACTCCTTCCTATGACGTGTGAACTGCCCTCCGTACACACATCCCCAACGAATGAGACCGGCACTCCCCAGCGCACATCACTATGCGTGCGTCCAGTAATCATCAATACGACCGATCCCCTCCCATGGCACACATGGACAACCTCCCTTATTTTCCGCTCTCGGGCTGATCTCTTGCAGCGGACAGACCTACCCTGTGCCTGACACCAAACCATCAGACGGGGCAGAGGATATCCTGACACTGGCCCGTCCCCCACTTCACATGACACATTGACTAGCTGAGGGAGACCGTCCTGTCTCTTCTCCTTCCTGAATGCTCAAGCACCTATCAACGCAACCACCAGGCCATGCCTGAAGCTCCAAACATATTCCGAGGTCGTTTTGCCTCACTGTGCCTCGCACACACCCAAAGACGATCGGTCTCCTCAGCAGAGGTGCTGAGTCTCCTGCCATATATGCACCCCAAAACACCTCATGACGTCCCCTGCCCCCTGGAAACACCTGTGACCCGCATAGGCACCTCTGGAAACATGGGAAGTCGTCGAGGAGGTATAAAAGGGAGCGCATTTAGTAGGAGTAGTCAGTATCTTCCGGCCTGCAGAAGTAGCTTCCAGGGTGTTTCCCCCACTTACTGTACCACTCTCACTCAATCTAAAGGGGTACTCCCAGCCTTCCCTGACCTCATACCTCTTGTGCACCCTTGTCCTCGCCCCACAGCCAGAGACAGGCCACACCTCTTACATTTGCTCATTCATCGGTGTCTCACCTCCCACACCTCCATCACCAGGGTCCCTCCTCACTGGACCCGGTGTCACAATTCTAGGCTTCCTCGATTAGGATCACCATTCTCGCGAGCATTGCTCTGTAGAGAACAGGCCCGGAGAGAAGCCATCGCATTCAAATCACCGTCTGCAGCCAACAAGACCGATTGTCTCGCCATCGACTGAACGACATCGGTGTCATCGTCTGTGCGACACTCATCACATCTCCAGTGCTGGTTCTAAGGGGAAGAGTGCACCAAGGAAATCAGACAGGGCAACACATTTAGGGTTCCAGTACACTCGTACGGGAACCAGGTCTAGTGATTCACATCTTCTCTACCATTTTCACTGACAACAGGTCCGCCACACACGTCCCACCTAACACCTAGGAGGACGAACAGGTCTCCACGAATAACTGTTCACACACACACACACACACACACACATACTGCTCACACAAGGCTGATTTGCGCACCGACCTTCCGCTCTATCATTTGACTGTACCTTCCCCTCTAGAGGATGAACATAGTCAAATTCGAATCACATACTATTTGATACCAACACCGTGGTCCTTATCACACTGGTGACTGTACTACATACACAAGGTGTCCTATGTATGCTATGGATGCACCTAACTAATCTCCACTGTTATGAACTAGCCGGGTCCAATCTGTTACTGGTCACACAGCTTGCCACATATAAATTAGTTGAGAAAGATCAGGTGCGACCACTGGCAATGATACTGGGGTTTTTCATTCAAATCAACAGGGGGTGTGCCACGTAACCTGATTTACCGACATTTCAACAGCAGCCAAATTTTCATAGTGACACTCCCCAAAATTTCGACATTCTAATGAAAAATTTTGTCTTTTTGCGGTTTTCAGGCAGTTTTGAAGCCTGCATGGCAGCTTGGCAGGTTTGACAGAGGCTCAGGTGATGTGTGACCACGACGAAAATTTGTCCTCAACAGGGGGGTGCATGATGCATGACTGTCGATTTGAGTGAAAAACCCCAGTAGTACAATTACCGTTTCCCACAACCGGAAGAAACAGAGGCCACATTTGATGCTGCTGCCTGTCCAGTTCTCTAAATTGCTGTTATCACCTCCCTTATAGTACTAAGGTTCGGATGCAATACCGGACGACAGTTCAACTTGAAGCCAATTCCAATGCAGCCATTTCATCTCTAGTGTCAACATTTTCTTTGAGCATTCATGCTGCCGCCTGAAGCAATTTCCTGCATACGATTGGCATGTGATTCCAATTACTTAGTATGACGAGGTTTAAAAAAAGACACATGCAGCCCTGATTGGATTTGGCCACTTCCCTTTATTTATTTATTTACTAGAAAGCGCCGCCCTCGGCAGCACAGCCCTTGCCTGATGGGGTCTCATTTTTTACATACACTGAATTCAAGAATGAGCATGTAGTAAAAGTGCATCTGTTAAGGAATTGTTTCATGTTTTGTTTTCTCACTATGGTGTGGTCAGCGGTCACTGTTTCATTGAATCATCTCGGGAAGTTTCTCAGAATCATCTTCAAAGTTTTTCAGACAGATTTGGTGGACATTGTGTCGCCCCCAACTGGGGAATTGAGCCTCTTCAATTTATATGTAGGCACTTTCCCAGAGTTCAGGGCGAGAAACAATTTGTCTGCTATGAGACTTTGAAGATCAACTTTTCACGCAAGCCCACGATCTGATGTTGCTTGCGGAAGATGACAGACTAGAAGATTTGAACAAACAAACAATGAGATGGTGGAGAGAAATGTGCTTGAGCACAGAGATGGATTTGAGCGTAGCAATACAGTAATATACAGAAATGTAAAGAATTGTCTGCCAGTGTGACATTAGCCAGACCTGAGATGCTCGGTATTCTTTTACACACCTGGTTTATTGATCTTTGGCCACCTACATTGTCTTGTTAGCGGTAGAGAAGAGATGGTAGCTTGGATGTTTTGAAAACGATCAAAGCGGTCTGCATTGTGGATTGAGAATTGAGAAGTTCCAAGGCTAAAGCTTTGCTGGCGGATGATGCGATGCGAGTTCGGTGCTGGCTCCAAATCTGTTTTGCGTCATGTGGTTGTCCTTGCGATTATCCCGGCAATAGCGGAGTGGAATGATCGGATCACGTCAAATTTGGGTGTTGTGATTGATGGAACCTCCCAGAGCCCTTGACAGGCAAGGGAATTTTTGGTGGAGCGTTTGGATGGATCATTCGACAGCCAACATGGTCCTTCGAGTCTCCCGCTAAGTTGCATCCGGAGGAAAGCTAGAAACCCCAGAAAAGCTGCTTCCCCTTCTCCTTTACTGAGGCTCCTCTTTGATTCGATTCGAACAGAGAATCCACTCTGATGCAAATGCGTAACGCGTTCGTGTTCAGTCAATGCAGTGGTATTCTGCTAGTATCACTTACTGCACTGGGCCGCAGTGGAGCTGCAACCGTCGACGTAGGACTTTCTCGGTGAGGGGTGTATCGCTGTATCGTGCGTTCTTGAAGTTCTACAAATAGCAAACGTCTTTTCAGAGTCCTTCCGCCGCTTGGAAGCCGAGGGTAAAAGGATTCCTCTAGAATCCGTCAGTGCAATCCGCGATTCCGCCAATCGCTTTTGCTGCCTCAGCCAGTTGCCAAAACCGCTCGTCCAATCCCAGGCCCAAACAGTTTTATATCTTCGTCTGCATGGGTGCGCACTGCGCTGTACCGCTCTATGGCTACGCACAATGTTCATTCACGAATCACAACCCTCTTTAGCCCTCATTGCTGTCTTGGCATTAGCTACACCAGAGCTCATCGGAGGTAGGGAAGACCAGGAACGACCTGGACGTAGACACGGCAACAGGCAATATCCGAGCCTACATGGGGACGCTGGAAGCCAGCTCGCGTGATTCATGAACAACGTCGCCTGACGGTCGCACGGCTAGCCATCGGATCGTCTCGCGTCATGAGGAACGTCCTCATACTCTTCCTCCTCGTTCATCTTGGCCCATATCGTGTCTTTCTGCGCTTTGCCAGATGATATCCAGCGGTGCCTGCCTCGTACAAAATCACCGCGGTGGACCATTTGTCACGGCCTAAAGTGAGCCACAACGAACTTGGGAGCAGGCGGACTTCGGAAGAGCATCATCCGCGGATGATCATCTATGATCGTCCTACTGGATCGCCCTGATCACCCGAGCGATAATCTCCACAAGGCGAAGCCAGCGATCGTTCATCGCCACTGATGCGCTCTGATGCGACGCGCTTTGCCTTTGCAACCGGCCCTTTCTTCCTATCTTCCAACTTCCCCAGACTTCCCCGCCTCTCGACATTGAAGACACCAGACTCCTGATCTTCCTATGCCCCAGTTATGTAAAGTAAAGAAGAAGTTTTGTTTCAACTCTTCAAATTACACATGACGCCCTCGACGACTCCCGTTGTTCTATCATGGCAGGCTGTTTTTCGCACTGGCATGGTTCACATGCATGATTTTGCACGCCGCTGTGAGATCTGTGAACTTGTCTATGGCCCCTTTTCTTGAACTCTTCAGTACCACACTGAGCGTTCCAAGCACCCCGGGACTTGTTCAGATTTAAACGGCCAAGCTCGATCTCAATACAGGTTATGCGATACTGGATCCGAGGGTTGATCAGCCGTTGATTACTGCCGCGCGTTCAACTTCTTTCCATGTGAGCTTTTATCAAGTTGCCGTTGTATCGCATCTGCCGATCCATAGGTCCATACATATGTGGATGAGAGATCCGCCACCAACCCGTCCTCCCTGATCCTTGGGATACGAGTCGTGGCTGCATTCCTTCCCCTCAACGATGCCGCCGTTGCACTCCTCATTCGACGCAAGGAGCCCGACAGGCGCCGACAGTACGCTTGGTGCGTGCTTTCCTTTATTGCGCTCTTTTCCTTTCCTTTACAAAGATCTCTTCAGGCGCATTGCTCGTCGGCGTGCTCGTCTCCTATGTGTTGTTCGGGGTGACCACAACACAAACATACCTCTACAGCGGCCGTTCTCCAAATGATTCTTGGAAGATGAAAGCTCTTGTAACTTTCGTGTGGTGCGTTTACGCTTCCTTCTCCTCTAGCCTTGACATAAGTGGCCGTTCAGGTTTTGCGAGCTGGGCCACGTCGTCTGCATCGGGCACACTTTGTATGTTCTGGTAATAAGTGATTTTGGACACCCCGATCGCCTCAGCACCGTCCCCATAACGCTGGGAACCTCTTCCCTCTTCAACGGCATCGTAGCCATGTGTGGTGCGTCTTCTCCGACCGCGAGTTGAAAACCTTATTGACGCCAATCCAGCCCAGGGATTCTTTTCGTTCCGAATCTACCGTCTCTCCAAGAGAATTTACATCCCGCTCCTTACCTGGTCGCTTTCGTTTTTGTTCCTGGGCGGCACGGCTGTAGTGTTCGTCCAGGGGCTGCAGGCTTTGCCGTTCGCGGCGTTCGAGAAGCAGTGGGGCTGGCTATTGAATAGTATATGGGCCGTTGCAGCCGCAAACGATCTGATTATCGCTTTGGCGCTGGTATTTTGGTTGGCGCAAGGCAGAGACGAATCAGATCGGATGTGAGTCTTCGCTGCATCGGTTGCTTTTGCACACTGACAACTTTCTACAGAACTCCTGTCGTCGACAAGCTCATTGCGTGGACTATAGAAACTGGAGTCCTAACGAGGCGTGTTGCGTATACCTCTCCGTGAACCGCGACCTTATGACTTACAGTGCCGCCGCCATCCTGAATCTCGTATGCGTACGTGTTCTGAAATTTATGTGCGCGACCTTGATGAATAACCGATGCTTCTCCCCACAGTTCGTGACGATGAAGAACAATTGTGCGGCGCTTTCCGTTTGGATGCCTACGTCGCCTGTCTGATTGTCATTTAGACATCTGGATCGCTTGGTATTTTGTGACCGCCCGACGTGAGTATCGAACTCGGTGAATGAAATACGTATCCACTCATGACTTTCTGACAGTTTACTCGAACTCTTTCCTGGCAAGGCAAGCAGCTCAAACAGAGTTCTGTAATGATACCAACCTTGACCTTCTAATTAATCCAGCCTCAACTCCCGCGTAGTCCTGCGCACAATGAACGAAAACTCAGACTTACGATATCCGGTACGGCGTGCCCTAATTTCCTGTCATGAGGATCTCCGAATTGATAACTTCACCCAGACGCGTCCCACGATCAACACCATCACGCGAGAAGTGAACTTCCTAGCCGAGATGCGGACGCCAGAATCTGCATTCAACGCCTTCCTGATGAAAGACAATGCCTAACCGAATCTTTGTTGGAAGGAAAGACGATGTCGGATGCTGATTTTATCGCTTTGTTTCGTTTCCTAACATTGTATGCATTTACAATACTTATATACCTGCCCAAATGTACTTTTGATTTGAGAGATGATTCCTGGATCACTGATCGGGAGTTGTTGAACATGCACATGGTTGACGCATGGTGAAGTGCATTTCTTCATGATTGTGATGAATATGTTCTATGTACCTTGAATATCGATTAATTTGTTCACATCGGCAAAGCAGAGTGGCGCGCGCAGCGGAAGAATTTGTTTCTAATTATAAATCCCAGGGCGTTACTGGGTCCAAACAATATTATTCAACGTTACTCAACCAGTGCTATTCAACACATTGCCTAATGTGTTTTGCAGGCCAAAAAAAGTAATATTTTTTAACCTGTGTTGGGCTCTTTGTCTGCTGCCCCGAGACGGGTTATTCTGAATAATATAATCGCTGTGTATTCCCATAAGCATTGAAATAAGTTCTAGAGGTAATAAAGATCTGCGCGACATCCGACCGTCTGCAGCTGGGTAGCGCCCGCGGGTTTGTTTTTTGTGCGAGTCAGTACCATACGGGTTTGGCTACAAGCTCCTTCGCACATCGTTGAACCCTTACGGTATGGACGGTACTCGTCGTCCTCCCCTCATTTGCGCCGTAAATTCGAGCCAAAAGACTGGAGGAAGCCGTATCGTAGGCACTGAGATATCTCAGTGCCTGGATAACTGCGGTTAAGAAGGAAGCCGAAGTCCCTGTGGTGCACACAATTTGCTGAACAGTTGAGGCGCGGTGTAGCGGTGAGACGTGCTCGCCCAAAGAGGCGAAACATCGTTTGAAAGCGTTGCAGAAGCTCTATTTGAGTGCAAAATAATCTGAAGAGGGGGGTAGCGACCCCCCCTCCAGATTAAACTTGAATTCAAGTCTGGAAGAGGGTCGAAAATATGCTGACTGAATAGCGGCGTGTGTGAGAAACCAATTTTCTCTTGAGTTCGAACCGACTGCTCTGTGAATCTCGGGTATCTCAAACATCCAAAGTTGACCTCGGTTTGACCAATGTATCGGCGTAGTGTACTACTTCTCGTGTTCGCTGATCTCTTTTTACAAACCTTGGGTAAGTTCTTGTTCCGTGAAATTACGCAGTCCTTCGATATTCCCGTTAATTAGACTTGGGACTCAGGGAGAAAGTCGGAATTGCAATGTGCATCGTGCACAAGTGATGCGGGGTGAGGGGCCAGGTAAGATATGTGTCTGGCTTCATACTCGAACATTTCCGTGTCAAACTAGCAGGACTCTGCTGGATTCAACTGTCTGAATCCCAATTGAGGCAATGAGCGGCCATCAATCGGCTTTGCATTCCATCATTTGTTTCAGAGCGTGTAACAGTTCTTGCTTCCGCGAAGCCTCGTCACGTAGGCCTCCTACACGTCCTCCTCTTCGCGCCACAAAGTTCTGATTTCGGACTTGGGGCTCCAAAGCTCAGATGATGCACTCGTCGGTCTCTCAGCCCCCCGACCTCCATGGTGTTCGTTCCACCAACAGATGGATACTAGAAGAAACACCGGTCGTTTCTGGAGCATGGTATCACATACTCCTCAACAGTAACGACGCGCCAGAAGTTTCTGATTTGGCCTTCATCCGCTCGGTCATATCGCAGACCGACGAACGATTGACACGTCTGGAGGATGAGAAATCGAAACTCGAGAAGCAGCTGAGGCAATCGGAAGACTTCCCATCCGAGTCATCGGACGGCTGTCAAAATCTTCTTCCAGGTAAATCGCAGCTGCAGGAGATGCTGGGGCAATTGGAAGAAGGCCGTGTATTGTTGTCCCGCTACCGGATGAGAAATACAGCGATTCTGTCTCCACTCAGGAGGATCCCACCGGAGTTACTGGACGAAATATTTTGGTGGACAATCGAATCCAACCGCCGTAGCGCATTGAACTACGGCAAGTTCGACATGATTATCCCATGGGTGTTGACCTGGGTCAGCAGCCGCTGGAGAGCAGTTGCTCTCGCGAGCCCGTCATTATGGTCACTGGTCGTTCTCGATTATTCCTCCAAAACCCAAAATACTCTATCGCCATCTCTATTCCCCTTCGTTGAAGCCCAAATCCAACGCGCCCAGAAATTGAGCATTCACTTTTTTGGATGCCATGAAATCGATTCAGGGCCTCAAATTCAGATGTTTGAGCTTTTGTCGCGGCACGCTTCACGATGGGTGGAACTCAGCGTTGGAATAACGGCCGGAATGGTACCCCTTATAGCCGCCCTCCGCGACCGGCTCACGTCTTTGCGAAGGTTATGGATGCAGTGGGAGGGCCCGGAAAGCCAGATTGGCGAGTCCATTGACTACTTTCGGGGAGCTTCTTCCCTCGTCGATGTCAGCGTCTTCAACGAATATCGTTTTATGCCGACTCCCCACCCCACACATCAACTCACCCGTTATCAGCTTGACGCCACATGGGAGACTCATAAAGCCATATTGAAGCTCGCCCCAAACTTGATCGAGGCTCGTATCGAGATCAATACGACATTCGACCAGCCAGGGTTCCCGTCAGCCGCAGATTCTGAAGAAATCCTTCGCCTATCGCTCCGACGGCTGTATCTCTCGGACCCCGACTTCTTGGGCTCCCTCAGGCTTCCTCTTTTGGAAGGACTCGCGCTTCGGGTCGGGAATAACGACAATCCTACTGTTCTCCGACATTTGGAATCTTTTCTTGGCCGCTCAGCATGTCCATTGCGAAGCCTTTGCCTCAGAGGGTCCCCTAATACTCACGCGACCACCGAAATTTTACGGAGGTTTCCCCTCATCACCGAGCTGGCTATTATGACCGACGACCCTGAGGCGCAAGAACAAGTTAATGTCCTCATGGCGGCCCTCATCGTGTCCGAGATGGGACTTGCGGTGGCTCCGCAATTACGCTGTTTGCGTTTTGGATGCGAAGACGAGACGTTCATCGATTACGAGACGTATCTCCAGATGCTTCAATCTCGGTGGAAATCAGAGGAATGTGCGCTCACCACCGCTGCACTGCTCATAGATCTGGGCCCGAGACCAAAACGTGCCACGCGGCGCGGCCTCCATGCGTTGCGGCTGGAAGGATTGGACTTCGTGCTGGCGAAAGGACCCAATGGGCGTAATGATATGCATGTTTGGGGCTACGCGCCGACTTGGAACTGACTTGCACTACTATAATTATCATCAACGTGCCGCCGTTCATGATTCTTGGATAATTCTCGAATTGCACGCACGACTCGAGTTCCTACCTGGGTCAGCGACCCTTTTATCAATGGATCCGCCTTCTCACCCTTTCTAGCTCCTCAAAAGTTAGCTATGAGAAAATCAGGACTGATGGTTCGTGTGAAGGTTCCAACGTCTTACGTGGGCCGAAATTCATTTGTATATAACTGAATGCCAAGGAACGCGGTCGCTTGTCGTCCGTCCAATGGGTAAATTTTCGCTCGTCCTCCTCGCGTCCGCCGGCCTCAGCTACGCAGTTGATTTCAAGGACCCGTGTGCACTCGCGACGGCCTCACCATGGGTTTCCAGCGAGACAGCCCATGCATGCGAGCTTGACGTGCCCTTCCAACAAGACCCGCAGTCTCGCCATCGTCGACACGACCCTCAAATCTCTTCCTTACTACTCCCTCGAGACATGGTTTGCGCATTCTCCCAACCCCAAGATTCCGCATGAAGGTGAGTTTAAGGGGTCTTCTGCAAAGTAATTGCTATTCGGTGCTTTTTGTCATTAGCTTGCTGCGCTGACCTTTCCTTGCCAGACGTCCAGCGCCGAATTGCCCGGTCGGAATACAGTACCGACTGGGAGTTCAATATCGCGGTAAGCCAACCAGCATTCTCGCCACCTGCGGGAAACTCACCTGCAGACACAACTCACTTACAGGTAACAGACGCGTACAATCGCGAGCAGGACGGCCATACCGTTTACGTCGCTGCGTGCACCGAAGCATTCAGCTGGAATCTTCCCTTCTCGATTAGTACTCTCGCCGAAACACCCTTCGCCCGCGCGGCCTTCCCGACCTTCCTTGTCAACTACGATTTTCCGAACCAGGACCGCTCAGGCCTCGAGGAGTATTTCGAGAGCCTCGGGGTGCATGTGCGGCCGTACGACGGCGCGCGCGTTCTCGCCATCGATGGTGTAGATGCGGGCAAGTATCTCATCGACCTTGCCTCGCGGTCGAGCATCTACGATGGACTAGTGGGCGGATACGAGAGTTTGGACCCGCGCTACATGCGCCTGATGGCGCGCTATTCTGCGGATACGGCTTCTGGGCTCTTTACGCAGGAAGTCGGGCGTTTTGGACAGCGCTCGTTTTATCCTGGCGCTGACTCTGTCACGGTGCGCCTGCAAACCGCGCGGGGCGACGTCGAGTCGGTCACAGGTCCCGTGGGCTGCGAAGTTTTCGGGAGAAGGGAATACGACGACGTCGTTCATCGCTAAGACTTGTTTACCGGCTGATGAAGAAGGAACGGAAGAAAGAGGGCACAGTGGGGCGTTGAGATTGCGTCGCAAGGCAGTCACCGCTCCTGATACACAGCTTTCAATTCGCGCGACTGCAAGCGCGAACCCGCAGGACACTCCGGAGACAAACTATGTTCAACCTAACTGTGAGACTTTCATGCCCACGGATGATTGGAATTACCAATAACGTGCACTGTAGTGACTTCATTCGGACATATGCTCACCTTGGAATGTCTATCAGTTGGAGAAGCATCCCAAGATTGGTGTGATATACCTCGAACAGTTCGCGCCCTCGGGTCGCTACGATTCCGGCACATATTTCGAGGAGATTTCCGAGACACTTTACACGGGGATCACAGCCTTGAAGAGAGCAGGCGTCAAACATGTTCTTCTGGACATATCTGGAAACCGAGGGGGTTACATCCAAGCCGGCGCTATAGCATTGTGGTCCTTGTGGCCACGCGATCTCTATCCAGGATTCCCCGCCGTTTACCGCGTGAACGAATTGATCAGACGCCAGTCGGATGCGGCTGCTGAAACGAACAACACCGACTCCGAGTATTTCTATGGGAATTATCGGTCCGAAAAGTACATCCCGCTCACCTCCAATCGCGACTTCATGGACCCTCCTGTTCTACAAACCGTCAATGGTGTCGCGGACGCGTATTCGCACCCCTTCCTGGATGATTTTGGGAACAGCTCGGCGGCACTGACAAACTTCACCGCGTCGCTCTTCGCGGGGAAGGACTTGATTCTTGTTTCCAATGGGATATGCGCCTCGACGTGCTCGATATTCAGCAGCTACCTCTTCCAAAAGCATGATGTGCGCTCCGCCGTCTTCGGGGGTACTCCCAATTCCACCACGGCGCAGTTCGATGGCGGCATCAAGGTATTTGAGTTCTGACACGTCTTCTTCTTGAGATCAAAGTTATTTATGTTTTCTCAAGGGGTCCGAGGTGACGGACCTTGACACCATTTTATTCGAACTCGGCGGAACGCCATCCCTTATACGTCCAAAAAAGACGGTATTCTTGAATATGTCTGGGAGCAGGGAACGAAGAAGTATCAGTTCACCCGCGAACAGTATAACAACCCTCAGAAAATCTGGGAATTTGTGGCGGAGGAATTCTTTGGAGGGAAGTAAACTTTGTAACCAGTTAGAAAGGCGGCAAATTATCAGGAAGTTTCAAAAGGAATTAGAATATACGATGCAACCATGCTACCTCCATCCTACATCATGGCCGCCCTCCACCATGGGCTCTACAAATCCACGGAGGAGCCATTCTGGCATCTCATCGTCGCTCTGTGGACCACTGAGATCCTGCGACCACCGCATGCCGTACCCTTCAGCGACCCTGACCTCATACACGAGTATCTGGTGTAGCTTCTCCACGTCGCAGCGTTCAGAAAAATAGAATCGAATCGAATAGCAAAAAAACCAAGGTCGGGAAGGCGCACTCAGGAGTCTTCCGTGAGCACCCCGCGCACGACCTCGGTCTGCGTCGTCCCCCATCGCGCGCTCGCGCAGTGTGCACCCGCTGCCCACCCGCATTCGCCCCGGCCGCTGCGGCGAGACCGTTACATTCCGCTCCCTTTCCCTCTCTCTCTCCCGCGGCGACGTCGGCACCCATGCGCCAGCCCCCTCCTCTGACGACACAGCGAACGGATAGCGCACGCTCGGCACCACGGCGGGCCCCGCTCAGATCGAAACGCCCGCCAGGGAGCGGCATAATGGGAGCGAGGGGATCCTCCTCCGTGTCCACCTTCTCGCTGCGCGCGCCTCTGCTGCTGCTCGTCGACGCCGAGTGTGTGGTCGAGTTGGAGTTGGGATGCGCGTGCGTGTATGAGAACGTCGACGCCGCGACGTGCGACGTGCGAGGCGTTTGACGACGGCGCGTGCGGCGCGCTCGAGACGTCGTCGTCGTCCACGCCCACTTCCTCCTCCGGGTCCGAGATGCTCTCCAGCCCCATCTCGTCGTCGTCCACGCCGGCCACGTTGGTGGCTCATGGATGCAACTTGGATGGCGAAGATCGCGCGGGGCAGCTGTTAGTGAATGTCAGTACGAGAGCGAAATGGACTCCTTGATCCTCCTCCTCAAATTCACCCACTCCGCCCATGCCGTAGGCGGGGAAGGCTTCAACTAGCATTCTGGGATGGAAATGTCAGCATAAGAGAAACGAGGACAGAACGGAAGGCAGAACAACCAAATATCAGAGAAAAAGGGAGGACACTGAGCGATACTTTCACGAGCGGAAGGAAAGGGTATCCAAGGCAGAGTATGCAGGTCGGACGGCGGGGTAGTATGGCGCTGACGAGGAACTAACGAAGGTAGCGTCGATGATTGGGGACGAGCGTGATGGGGAACGCGTGCTGCATGTGGGACCGCGTCAGTATATGTGGGTGGTGGGGCATCGATGGCGTGAAGAAGGGCCTTGGGCAACATCGAACGGGTATCTTTGCAAAGTTTTTTGATGGGCCGAGTGTGAGAGCCTTTCGGCTCGGATTTCTCCAAAATTTGGCGTAAACGAAGTCATACATACGAATCCTATGCTTGAATATTTTCAGAGTGAGGCATGCGATGTGGAGGACGCCAGGAGGTTCCCGAGATCGGCTGTACCTTTGCAAAATTGATGGCCCGCTAAATTTGGCGGGCCATCATTTTTGATGGACTGCCGACTCTCGATTTTCCTGTGGGCTCAAATGCTGCTGTGCGCCTCCAGAATATTTGGAATAGTCAAAGGATTATACATTTGCTCTCTACTTTTTTTTATAGCACAATTGACGCGAAATGGAGACCGTTAGATCAAAATTTTGCAAAGGTACCGCAATTTGCAAAGATACCCCTGAGTCGATTCATCGTCTCCCAACAGCCCAATGACTGAAATGCCGTTGACCCTCGACGCTATCGCCATCCTCGAATCAGGCTCTAAATCGAAGGCTTGACATGCTCAACACGAGGCTGGATGGTCTGCAGCGAGAGGCAGCTATTGTAAGCCTCCGTCTACTTATTTGGCATTCAGCTTGAAGAGAACCAACCTGCGAACACCTAGAACGGCAATATCGCCAAGGGCACCGGTCTGCGCATTCCGTATAACGAAGTGCTCTTCCTAGATGGCTCACAGCCGACAGTAGCAACTGTGAGTAGTCATCTCTATCGAGCCACTTGCATTTATTTCTTTCTCAGGCTGCCGTGCCCGCTCAAGGTGCCCAGCCTGCGCGGCCTGGTCATCCCATCCTGCCTCTCCTCAGCAATGTCGCCGCCATCCGTAATCTAACGGGTCCTGACGCTACGCACTATCTCATCGGATACGGGATCGCCCAGATCCCGCATCTGGTGCAAGAACGCCAGGTTCTCGTCGCACAGTGCATAGGCTGTGTTATTGATATTGCCTGGTATGTGCCTGGTTCCTCCCAGAGTTTTGATATACTGACATCCTCCCGCAAAACAGAGCATGATGGTTGCTTGCCTCAAGTTTGATACCGGACGACTACCTACATATAATTACCAGTTCAATGAGTGTGCCGCGCCATAAATTACACTATGTATACAATGAAATCAACCGTGGTCAGACCGGACTCAACTAGCTTAACGCGCTCCTCCGCGAAGCTTGCTTTCGTCTTGACATTTACCTTTTAGAAGCTCTTGCGAATGTATGGCGCTCATTTTGGGTCGTCGATGGCTGACTGGCATTCCGTATACTATTCGCGTAGACCCTACCAATCGCAATGACCACGGAATGCGCAATAGTGAGGATGCGCCCGGAAGAGACTGTTGAGCGCGGATATCAGTGAGTGTGGGATGCTAGAAAAAGAGGCGCGAGACGGGTGGGAGCTTGACCTTCCAGGTGGCGAAATTCATTCGCGTGAGAGGCGTCGTTTCGGGACCGCTCCCGTTGGGCGCGACGTGCTGCCAGGGATATTGTATTAATGAGAAGAAGCGTTTCGCTGCGATTTCGATGCACTTCCGAGCATGCAAGAATAAGAAACAGAGTACAAGTGCCTGTGAGTGCCCGGAAACAACCAGCCTTCGAAGTGAAAGGATTTGTTATTAACGAAATGAGAACTGACTCGAGATGCGACTCATTGCCATACACCCATTGGTAGATTCGTTCTAGGATGCTCTACAGCAGACGATTAATATTGCCAAGACAATTGCTTCGGACTCGGATTATTCAGATGCGGATGACTGCGAGAGAGGAGGGAAGCTGTAATTTAGGCGGAGAGAAGAAGAAAGAAAATCCAGTCACCCACCAGTGGCACGCTGGAGTCGAACCCCGCGAGGTACGCTGGGCCGAAGTTCGTGTCCATGGGAGCCTGCTTGAATGATACTCGGAACTCAGACATCACTAAGACTTGTTTACCGGCTGATGAAGAAGGAACGGAAGAAAGAGGGCACGGTGGGGCGTTGAGATTGCGTCGCAAGGCAGTCACCGCTCCAGATACACAGCTTTCGATTCGCGCGACTGCAAGCGCGAACCCGTAGGACACTCCGGAGACAAACGATGTTCAACCTAACTGTGAGATTTCACGCCCACGGATGATTGGACTTACCGATAACGTACACTGTAGTGACTTCATTCGGACATATGCTCACCTTGGATGTCTATCAGTTGGAGAAGCATCCCAAGATTGGCGTGATATACCTCGAACAGTTCGCGCCCTCGGGTCGCTACGATTTCGACACATATTTGGAGATTTCCGAGATACTTTGCACGGGGATCACAGCCTTGAAGAGAGCGAGCGTCAAACATGTTCCTCTGGACATATCTGGAAACCGAGGGGGTTACATCCAAGCCGGCGCTATAACATTGTGGTCCTTGTGGCCACGCGATCTCTACCCACGATCCCCGCCGTTTACCGCGTGAACGACTTGATCAGACGCCAGTCGGATGCGGCTGTTGCAATGAACACCGACTCCGAGTATTTTTATGGGAATTATCGGTCCGAAAAGTACATCCCGCTCACCTCCAATCGCGACTTCATGGACCCTCCTATTCCACACACCATTAATGGCGTCGTGGATACGTATTCGTACCCCTTCCTGGACGATTTTGGGAACGGCTCGGAGGCTGTGACAAACTTCACCGCGTCACCCTTCGCGGGGAAGGACTTGGTTCTTGTTTCCAAAGGGATATGCGCCTCGACGTGCTCGATATTTAGCAGCTACCTCTTCCAGAAGCATGGTGTGCGCTCCGCCGTCTCCGGGGGTACTCCCAATTCCACCACGGCGCAGTTCGATGGCGACATCAAGGTATTTGAGTTCTAACACGTCTTCTTATTTATGCTTTCTCAAAGGGTCGGAGGTGACGGACCTTGACGCCATTTTATTCGAACTCGGGGTGACAGGACTGAAAAATGACACAGCTGCACCACAGCCGTTGCCCATCAGCGCCTCCCTTTCCTTGAACTTCCGGAACGCCATCCTTTATACGTCCAAAAAAGACGGTATTCTTGAATATGTCTGGGAGCAGGGAACGAAGAAGTATCAGTTCACCCGCGAACAGTATAACAACCCTCAGAAAATGTGGGAATTTATGACGGAGGAATTCTTTGGAGGGAAGTAAACTTTGTAACCAGTTAGAAAGGGGGCAAATTATCAGGAAGTTTCAAAAGGAATTGGAATATACAACGCATCCATGCTAGTGCCTCCATCCTACGTCATGGCCACCCTCCATCATGGGCTCTACAAATCCACGGAGGAGCCATTCTGGCATCTCGTCGTCGCTCTGTGGACCACTGCGATCCTGCGACCACCGCATGCCGTACCCTTCAGCGACCCTTACCTCATACACGAGTATCTGGTGCGGAAGCCAGTGTAGATTTCTCCACGTCGCGGCGTTCATCACTTTCCAGAATAACGCGAGCGCGCGCTCGTTGATCACGGATACTGGGCCCGAGGGTGTGCCCCACCATCCTGCGCTCGCCTTTGTGGCGTCGACTTCCGAGGGGGTATCCTGGGGCTGGGAGCGATGGCTGTGCTTGGACCACGCGCGTGCGCCCGCGGTGAGCCCGACGCTATTCGGCGACACGAACGCTGCCAGACATGACTCGGTCGATGGTGGTTTTGAACCGATCGCGGAGCCTACTGTATACGCCAGCCTGAGAACATAGTGTTAAATTATATTTAGAGCAGCTATTATATGCGATCCAAACCCCAAAGAGAGATGGAGGGAGAGTGGGTCCAGGGTCGATGACCCCGAATCGATTGACGTTTGCAGAGCGAGCAATTTAGCTCGCTCCGTGACAGCGGATGGGTGTTCTTGCATTCCATGGCAGTGTGGGTTTTTTAGCAGAGACTGAGTGGCGTCCATGCGCACAAGGCAAGCACAAGGTCCAAGAAAGCTTGTGATCGCAATCCGCGGTACTTGCCGAGGCGGTCCGCCAACGGGCCGCCGTGCTCAGCTTGTCCAATGCCACCACCGGAAACTGGCTGATTTATCGAGGCCCTCTCAATACTTTGTTGAACTGAAATTCTCCGCAAAATCCTCCGTCTGCTGCTTCCAGCCTCCTCCTTGCGGGATCCTCTGCCATATACAATCAATCATCCGCCCTTGCTCCTCCTAGCTCGTGCTTGCAGGTCAACTTCAAGTTGAATTTATATCTTGAATTTGTTTTGAAAATTGACCACACGAGAGGTTTTTTCATCTGCCAAGGCACAGATCCTCGTGCGAATGTCCTCCAGTTTATGCTGCGTTTCCTTGACACCTACGGACTTACTACTGACGCCGAAGTCATCCGATGTGGTCCTTGCGGCTCTCGCCTCAAAGAATTCTTCAATTCGACATCGTCTGAGCGGCCGCCGGTCCGCCGCTTCTTCCGGTACCGCGACCTTGCGCTTTTCTTCCAGCGCGTAGTGTCGGTGCCTTGGTGCAGATTCCGCGACCTTTGAATCGTCCAGGGTCATCTGAGAAACAGAGTCAGATCTTGGCAGCGCCAGCTGACGCAATGGCATCTCCCTTGTGGTATCATTTTGCCCCTCGCACCTTTTCTGGCCAACGCAAAGACGCTTTAAGGCTTCGATTTATCCGAGAACAGACAACCTTCAAAAAGACGTGCATCTCACTCATACTCGCACATCCGACCGGAAAATGTTTGCCATCTCGCCCCTGTTCGTCTGTGCTGCTCTCTCCCTCCTCCGGTCGGCGTCTGCCGTTGGGACGCCCTTTGGCCTCGCTGCTGGAACCACGGGCGGAGGGAGCGCCACGCCCTCTGTTCCGTCCTCTCTTGCGCAATTGACGACTTGGTTAAGTGACTCCACCGCGCGGGTCATTCTACTCGAGAGTATCTACGACTTTACTTCGAACGAGGGGACCACAACCGGGACGATCTGCAAGCCGTGGACGTGCTCTCCGAATCCCCAAGTAAGCGTGACCGATTCACCTCGTCGAATGTTCGTTCGCTCAAACCATTGGCAAGTTCGCGATCGACGCCAACTCGTGGTGTGAGAACGACGAGCCGTCCGCCGCCAAGTCTACTGCCACATACTACGTCGCCGGCACCAAGCCGCTCGTCGTTGCGAGCAACAAGACGCTCCTCGGCAAGGGATCGGCTGGTGGAATGTAAGTTACGCCGCCGGAATTTGAATTTTCTTTGGATGGTTCGGCATAATCTCACCTCTTCTTCAGCAAGGGCAAGGGCTTGAAGATAACCGGCGCCAATAACATTATCATCCAGGTATCTTTCCGCATTGCGCTTTTTTGTGACTGAGCTGATGTATGACCGAACCAGAACATCAAAATCAGTAGGCACATTTCTTTTTTCTCCCCTCGGGGACCTATCAGATATTCAATCTGCCTCAGCCGACATCAATGCTGAATACGTCTGGGTAAGCTCAATAATCTTGTGTCCGTGTTCGATGCTGATGAATTCACGGTAGGGTGGTGTGAGCTATTTCAACTTCACCTCAGGTCTTGTGCCAATTGTGCTTGTCACAGGATGCTTTGCAAATCGACGGAGGAAGCAATATCTGGGTATGGCAATCTCCGAAACTATTGGTTTCCGCTTTCTCATATGCTCTTTCCCTTAGGTTGACTCCAACTACGTACATAAGAAATTAGATGAATGTCTGTGGGCGTCGCTGACTTTCCGTAGTTCCAACATATCGGTCGCCAGATGGTCGTCACTGTCAGCTTCAATCTTCTTTTCATTGAATCTGGAGAGACTGACGCCGACTTAGGGCTACGGCGCGGTGACCAAGACCACTGTACGCCATGATCTCTGCCGATTTTAGAACTCATTTCACTTACTATTGTCTAGTTCTCAAATAACGTTTTCAACGTTAGTTTTATTCTGTACGACTTTCTGGCGGTGAAATGCTAAAATTTCCTAGGGTGATTCGACCTACTCCGCAACTTGCAACGGTAAGCGGCATCACACGGACCTTGTCTGATATGTAATTCTCATTCGGCTTCAGGTTGCCATTATTGGGTCCGTTCCCAGCCATGGAAATTCTTCGTTCGGCAAGCCAATTGATTTCACAGACCGCCCTCTTCACTGGTTCCGGGGACCAGATTACTTTTGCGTTGAACTAGTATGCCGTTTATTTCTTTCAGACAATGCAAGTTCGATCCTAACATCGGTATGACACAGCCTCTACAAGTTTGTGTTTTTCCATTGGTTTTTGGCAATGCTCCCTTAATAAATAATATTCTGCCTTCCCACTTCAGGACCAGCGGACGTGGACCTCATGTAAGTGCCGGCTCGATGAATGAATGAATTTAGAACTGATCGTTCCGTAGGTCGGAGTATGTGGATTCATTTCTTGCGTGCCAGGTTCACAAATCAACCAATGGAATCAATCAGGGAACCTCAGGCTACTTCCAGGATGTCCACGTCTATAACAACGTGCGTATTGTATCCCATCACCTCGATCTCTACCCTGTATTCTGACCTCAAAAATACTCTAGTACTTCGGTATGTATTTCCTGCATGTGGAATGGCCTCTCTTACGTCTGTGTTCATGCAAACAGTTTCCGTTGCCGGTCACGCCATCGACCCTGAGGTCGGCTCCAAGATCCTCCTCGAGGGAAACTACTTCAACACTGTGCGTCCCGTCGTCTCATCAATCATCTCTCGTCCTAGAAGTGACTCATGTCGACTGACCAACCGCCGAACCAAATCAGGTTACGACGCCGACCCTCGCAGGGGCTGGGCAGACGTACATCCCCACCACCTCCGCCCAGACCGCGGCGTGCAGCTCCCTGCTCGGGAGGAGCTGTGTCGCTAATGTTCTGTGCGTGTCCCTTCTGTTTCTAGCTGGGCCTCGCCGCCTTTCTCTTTTCAAAATTCTGATCCAGTCTCTTTCCCTTAGGTTGTCATCCTGGAGCTTTGCTCGCTGGAACAGACACCGGCACGCTCAACGGCTTCACCGCGGTGCGTTTGCATCTTTCCACAACTCATTCCACATGCTAATGTTACTCGTAGGCAACATACAAGAGCGCCAGTATCATGGCTGCATCGGCGGTCCCCAGCTACGTCCAGGCGCATGCCGGTGTCGGGATCGTCAATTAATCGGCGTGGGGATCGTCAATTGATTGATTAATGTACTTTTTTTTCTGGGGCAAGGATATGCCAGTGTATGTAGAGGAGGAGGGGAGGTGGAGGTGTGGTTGGGCTGTTGCTGTATTACTCACTTCAGTTCGATTTATGAATTGGGCGGATCGATTACTTGGAGGAAGATGTATGAACTCAAAACAGCGGTCGACTCAGATTTGGAAGTTGAGAGCCGCTCGACTGGGAGTAGGGATAATATACTTAGTCGCGACGCGGGCTACACGATGTTTGGTTGTGCATGGTCAGCACGTGCGACGCGTCCAACATCCGCCATCCGATTCCGAACTTACTTCACCTCTTCTTTGCACAAGCAGCCTACTCCGAAGCTCGAGCAGCCCGAGCTCGTTCGCCCTCCGGAATTCTTTACCTGGACGATGTTGCTTCAGTACTACTTTGAGGGCCAAGAGCCGAGAATCAGCACTGAATGCCAAATGGCCAACTCAAATCGATTCAAGCTTTCAAGAGCTTTGAAGCAGCTAGAAGAACGCTCTTACTTGACCCTGCTGTTTTAATTTGGGACCGCACAGGCAATCCTCCTCCTCCTCCTCAGCCTTGAAGCTTTGGAATTTGGTTTGCTCAGATACCTTTCAAACGCGATCCAAGACCGTCCGGAATGACACTGTGTTCCTGGCAATCTCCTCGTTTCATAATTGGCTCGTCTGGAGTGGCACACTCGGGCTGGAAACGGTTGGAGTTCGCTGGATGATAGCTACTTTGTTTCTGGACCCGTATGGGTGTATCGTCACGAGCCATGGCCACGGGCAACTACCTTGCGAGTCAAGTCCTTGACCACAACAGCGATGGAAGAAGGGGTCCAGTCTACGCCTCTAACGCTCACCGCGGTGCGGTACATTCAACGGTCTTCGCGCGCAACGCGCACAGTGACACGTTCTTCCGAGTACCTCCATATCGGCCACCGACGCCTGTCGCTTCACAATACCAGTTACTCCGAGGGCACCTCCACCGCGCCCAGGCGCGACGTGCCAGTGGACCTGATCGTGTAAAGCTCAGGGGTCCGTTTTGGGAACATTTTGACAATAATGCTTGAACATTCACATGACAGTTATCAGCGGGAGAGGATGGACGAGGGACGTCCCTTGGAGCCCCACTGGTTTGAGGCACGGATCTAGGTTTGTCACAGTGATCACCACCCACTCACTCTTCAGCTAATGTATCCCTTTCAATAGCAATAATGACACCATTTGCCTTATTTCTGAGCGTTGGTATAACCAATCTCGGAGGTCCCCGCCCACGCCCGCCCGCCATTATGCGATTTGGTCTTATTCCGAGCGTGTCGGTAAACCAATTCTCGCCAAGCTGCTTACCAATCCGCCCTCATCTCCCACCTTTGCTCGCAAATCGCTTCAGCACGCTTCGTAATGCAGGTTATAACGTCGATGGGATACAGTGCTGGCGCTATAGCTTTCCCTATCTCCGAGCTATCGGTATAACCATGTATAACCACTGGTCACCAATCACCAATCTGCTTTTTTCCGATGAATCATCTGCAACGTTTGCGCACAATCGGCTTCACGGCACTTCTCCGAGGAACGTATAAGAGCGGTCGAAGAAACCGTCGTAGCCTGGAAAAACAGGAAAGATGGGACTCGATCTAATCCGAGACGCAACAATTGGCCAAGTCATCAACTACCTTTCGAGGGGCCGTCTTTTGCCGTATGCGGACCAACGACCGGACTACGTGGTGCCGAAGCGTTTTCTGAAGGCCTCCGAGGCAGGGTCCGATACGACGACGCTCTGTGGCGAGGATTATGAAAAGAAGAGGCAAAGCCGCGGTACCAATACTCCTGCACTGGAGCGTACGGACACAACCGCGACACTTACGGGCGTAGAGCGGTTCCGTGCCCCCCGGCGGCAAGACCCCTGCTCCTTCAGAACCGGAGCGTCCCTCGACCCCGGCGACACTGACGACTCCTGGGGACAGGCGTCGTCGATATCCCTGACCCGTACCTGATAGACTGGGAAGAGAACGACCCGGACAACCCACAGTTCGTTCCCGTCCCCTTTCTTTGCTGTTCCGCGGTTGTTAACTGGCCTCCGACAGGAACTGGTCCTTCAGAAAGCGCGGTTTTGTCGCGCTCGAGATCTCTCTTCTGACCTTCAGCGTGTATATTGGGAGTGCGATCTACACGTCCTCCATCCCTGGCCTGATGCAAGAGTTCCACGTCTCCCTCACAATGGCGACGCTCGGACTCACGCTATACGTCCTCGGTACGTCGTGAAGGTCCATCACCGGCCAAACTTGCTGAACGCATCGTAGCTTACGGTATTGGTCCCATGTTCTTGACGCCGCTGCAAGAGCTCCCTCTCCTAGGCCGCAATCCGGTGTACATGGCGACGCTCTTCCTCTTTCTCATATTCCAGATCCCGATGATCACCGCGAAGAACATGAACACTGTCCTGGCGATGCGCTTCCTGACAGGGCTCTTCGGCAGCCCCGCCTTGGCCACTGGGGTACGTCGCCTTGCGCACACTTGCCTCGTACTCGGATTGACTCCTACGTTGCCAGGGCGCGTCGATGGCAGATATCTTCCCCTCGAGCCAGCATCCGTATGTCCTCGGAATCTGGGCTTTAGGTGCCGTCGCAGGGCCAATAACGGGGCCCGTCATCGGCGGGTTCGCAGCGCAGGCCGAGTCTTGGCGCTGGCCCATCCTGGAGCTGCTCTGGATCTCGGGATTCACCCTGGCGTTCCTCGGCCTTCTCCTACCCGAAACACATGGACCAACCATCTTGCTTCGACGCGCGCAGCGCCTGCGAGTCCTCACGGGTAACGTGGAGCTCAAGGACGGCGACGGAGCGCGCAGACGAGACCGCCAGTGTCGGCAAAGTCGTTTACGACGCACTCGTGCTGCCGCTGGTTCTCTCAATTGAGCCCTTGCTGCTGTTCGCCAATGTGTATGTTGGGTTTACTTGTAAGCCGCTGTGTCTGCACCCGTCGAGATAGCCGGTCCTCACCGCCCTTGTCCAGACGCGGTCTTCTATCTCTGGTTTGAAGCATTTCCACTGGTCTTCGGCGAGATCTACCATTTCAATGAGGGGTTAAGCGGCCTGCCCTTCCTTGGCTTCCTGGTCTCGGGCAGCCTCACAGTACGCTGCTCCTAAATGTTCTTCTGTCCCGCAGCTAACAATGTGCAGTACAGCCGTCTACTGTCTGTACCAGATGTATCACATGGCACCGCGAAATGCCCGTGCTGCTGCTGCTGGCAAGGTACCTTTCTCCTGAGATTAAACTGGAGATTGGCCTGATGGCGAGTATCTTCATTCCGACCAGCGTCTTGATATTCGGTTTCGCTTCCAAGACGACCATTCACTGGTCAGTATCATACTTTCCGCAGCGGTGGACTTGAGGCTCACAGTTCTTCTGACTTAAAGGATTGTGCCTATCATCGGCGCTGCGCTCTACCTCCCCGGGCTGTATCTGATATTCCAGAGCATCATCGTGTACCTCACGACGGCCTACCCCGACTACGGGGCGCCGGTCCTAGCCGCCAACGCCCTATTCCGCTCGTCGATAGCGTGCGTCTTTCCGTGAGTACTCGCTCATGTGATTACTTCCTCCGGGTCTCACTGGATTGGCTACTTTGTTTCAGCCTCTTTGGGCGCGCGTTTTTCCGCAACTTGGGGCTCGGGCCCGGCTCAGCCGTGCTCGCGGGGATCTCCTTCTTCCTCATCGCGGTTTATTGGGTATGCTTAGATTGCCTCCGCTGTTTATTGTGTCCTGATTTGGTGGTTTTCTCCTTACAGTTGCTCTTTAGATATGCGCACGTCCTCCGGAAGAGATCCAAATACGCGGTTAGCACATAGGCGCGTTAAGTACCCGGGATTACATCGATTGATCCACGCAAATGAAAGTAAATTTACTTTCCGTATGCAAAGGCTTGAAGAACACTATAGCTCTCATTGTTCCAGAAATTGTAGCCAACGAGAGCCACTGCGCACAGGCTAAGGATACTTATGTCCCTAAATCACGAATTAGTGGTATTCAATCAACATAATGTTACACAATACACACGGACAAGTTTCTGAATGAGACGGGAATCTGATATATCGACTCGCTCAGGAGTATATATTTTTTCTTGAATTTTTTGCGCATTTTTCTGCGCACAGAGATCAGATGTCAATCAGAGGCTCAGCCACCTGTCAACCTCTAAGCCGCGATCTTTCGCTGCTCGCTATGTATCTCTGCTCTTGAAAGCTTCAAGCATGGGCTGCTCGGCTTCTCATTCGTCCTCTTCCGTTGTTCCCATCCCAGTTCGGACGACAGCCCCGCTGGCACAAACCCACTGAACCTACCTTGGTCCCGCCCGAAACGTCTTCTTCAAGCTGCTACATATGGCGCAACTGGCATCCATATGAACTGCCGGTACTTCAAAATCACCCAAACCGTTGCTTTCGGGGACTCATTAGTCTGGATGCGAGTTGTAAAACATCCTTACTCGTCGCACCGGCTCCGAGTCTTCAATGGTTCTTCAATGCCGAGTAGAACGCGTCACCTTCACGGCCAAATTTAGTCGCGGATGTACGGCGTCGTCCTGGGAGAGCTGGAACAGAGTCAGGTTCAACCTCCCACGCACGGAATTGGCGGTGTATTCTTTGAAGATCCGCACAAACATTCTTTGGCTCCGGGTCCGCTAGACCTCTCTTCAAATGTTCTCGCGCCCAATCTCACAGGTCGCGCAGCGCGCCGCCTGGCGATCTCAGGGTCTCAGGGTCGTCCACTGATGGCTTCTCAAGGTTCTTATCCATCGTGAGCCGACCTTATGAACTTTATCGTCTTAGATAGGCGTGCGGAGCTCGGAGGGGCTCGGCTTGAGGGGATTTCGATGACAAGTTGACAACGGGAATGTACGACGGACAGTGACGGCCCTGGGTATGTGGAATCTCGTGCACGGAATTCGGAGGGCTCGGGTATTTATGATAAGGCCATCTTGAAGGAGTATGAACCGCGACGGACATGGGCGGCCGCAACGAGGATTAGACAGGGGCCAACCTGCGGGTGCTGGGCTTCCAGCCTGTATCCGTAGCCTCAGATCATCTCCTTGAAATTTTGAAGTACCTCAAATTCCCCAAAGGCATGGGTCTAGTTTGCTGGCTTGATTATTCGCTAACTTTCTCCTGATATCGCACAGTCGATTCGTACCGCTTTATCAATGAATGACTCGTAGATACCCTCTTCTAGCCGTATAACCGACCTAAATCGATCGGGACCGCCAAAATTGCTTACCAATCCACTTTTTTCATGAATCATCATCCAATCGTTGCTCACAAATCTTTTCGGCAGCCTTTGTAATGCGGAAGATAAAAGGGAGCCACACAACCCAATGTTTGTACCGTAGCCTCCTCGAAAGACCGCCAAAATGGGCCTCGATTTAATCCGCGACTCCACTGTTGGCCAAGTCATCAATTATATTTCGAAGGGCCGTCTTTTGCCGTATGCAGACCAACGCCCGGGATACGTGGTACCGACGCGCTTCCTGACGGTGGACCGAAAACAAAAAGAAATTGGATCGGATGCGGTGACGCTCTGCGAAGAGGAATCTGAAAAGAAGAGGCAGAGCCGCGGTGCTGCCACTCCGGCACTGGAGCGGGCAAACACGGCCGCGACACTGAGTGGCGTCCAAAGTCTCAGTGCCTCGGGTACCACCACCCCTTCGCCTGCGGAACTGGAGCGTGCATCGACCCCCGCGACACTTACGGAAAAACCGGTCGCAGGAAACGGCGTCGATATCCCCGACCCGTACCTGGTAGACTGGGAAGAGAATGATCCTGACGACCCCCAGTACGTGCCTTTCCTCTCTTGCGCGCAGCCCTTTCTTACCTGGCTTACGACAGAAACTGGTCCTTTAGAAAACGCGCTTTCGTCGCGTTCGAGATTTCTCTCCTCACATTCAGCGTGTATATCGGAAGCGCTATCTACACGTCTTCTATTCCGGGCATCATGCAAGAGTTCAACGCCTCGCTTGTAATGGCCACACTTGGACTGACATTATACGTCCTCGGTAGGTCTCGTCGAGATCCTATCGTAGGCCAAGCTTGCTGAACGCCTTGCGCAGCCTACGGTATCGGGCCCATGTTCTTGACGCCGTTGCAAGAGCTTCCGTTTCTTGGCCGAAATCCGGTGTACATAGCGACACTCTTCCTCTTTGTCATATTTCAGATCCCCTTGATCACCGCGAAGAACATCCACACTGTCCTCGCCATGCGCTTCATGACTGGTCTCTTCGGCAGCCCCGCTCTTGCCACTGGGGTGCGTCGTCTCTCTCGCACGATCAGTCCCGCGACTAACTATCCGGCGTTGGTCTTAGGGCGCGTCGATGGGGGACATCTTCCCTTCACATCAGCACCCATATGTCCTCGGAATCTGGGCCTTGGGCGCCGTTGCGGGCCCGATAACTGGCCCCGTCATCGGAGGGTTCGCAGCGCAGGCTGAGTCGTGGCGCTGGCCCATCCTGGAGCTGCTCTGGATCTCCGCATTCACGGTGATCTTCCTCGCCCTTTTCCTGCCTGAAACCAATGGACCGACCATCCTGCTTCGACGTGCGGAGCGCCTGCGGGCCCTCACGGGTAACCCTGAGCTGAAGACTGCGACGGAGCGCGCGGACGAGTCTGCCGGCGTCGGCAAAGTGGTGTACGACGCACTCGTACTGCCGTTTGTTCTTTCGGTTGAGCCCGTTTTATTGTTCGCGAACATATATCTTGGCTTTATTTGTGAGTGGATCTGTCCCCCGTCGGGATATCTCCTCATCCCTCCGCCTTTTCAGACGCCGTCTTCTATCTGTGGTTTGAAGCTTTCCCATTGGTCTTTGGCGAGATCTATCACTTCAACGAGGGCCTCAGCGGACTCCCTTTCCTCGGCTTCCTAGTCTCCGGCACCATCACCGTACGCTGCTCCCACATCCTCCGCCCTGACACTACTAATAACCTTGCGCAGTATACCGTTTACTGTCTATACCAAATGTACCACATCGCTCCGCGGTATGCTCGTGCCGCTGCCGCAGGCAAGGAGGTCCCTCCTGAGATCAAATTGGAGATCGGTCTGATGGCGAGTATCTTCATCCCCGCAAGCGTCTTGATATTCGGCTTCGCCTCTAAGGCGACCATTCACTGGTCAGTAGTATTCTCCGCTAGCCGCGTGAACCCAAGGCTGACTGACCTTCCTTCAAGGATTGTGCCCGTCATCGGCGCCGCGCTCTACCTCCCTGGGATCTTCCTGATCTTCCAGAGCATCCTTATGTACGTTACGACCGCCTATCCCGACCACGAGGGCGCCCGTTCTCGCTGCCAACGACCTATTCCGGTCATCGATTGCGTCCGTCTTCCCGTGAGTCTTCACCTGTTGTCTTGCCATCTACCACGTCTGACCAAATCACCTCTCAAGCCTCTTTGGTACGGGCATTTTTCAGCAACTTGGGCCTTGGGCCCGGCTCAGCCGTGCTCGCAGGCATCTCCTTCTTCCTCATCGCGGTTTATTACGTACGTTTTCAATTCCCGCCTCCTGCTGTTCCGTGGATCCTGATTCCGCGTTTGCTTCCAGCTGCTATTGAGATACGCGCACATTCCTGCGCAAGAGATCAAAGTACGCGCTGAGCATATAGCCTGAGCGCTCAGCGCACATAGCTCGGGCTTCAAAACCGCCCCGGATCGCATCCATCGAATCAATTCAATGCAAAGTAGATCATCATCTACTCAATGCTAATTCAAAGACCACCAGGTCTAGAATACTGTAGCTTCTATCATTAGAAATTTCGTTCCAGTAAATCTTGTAGCAGTTAGGAGCCCGCACATAGATCGCGACCAGAGCACGTAGAACACGCGCATAAACGTACATAACGATAATGATGATACATACTTCGAATTATTTGCCACCGAAAATGCAACGAAACTATGACCTGACGTCAAGGACCAATTATTTTAGTTCCATCGCACATAACAAACCTTTTATGTTCAACTCCAACTTCAATGATTTAATCCGGCATTGACGAACTGACGCCGAATCTCAACGCCTCTCATGTTAAAGATAGACGGGGGGGGAGCTGGATGTGACGGCTTTGGGGATGGGAAGGAAGACGCTAATGCGCGTCGGATACCGCGAGTGTGCGGGGGGCTAAATAAATAGCTTATTAGCTCTTCGCTCGGCCTTGGATGTGGGTAGAACCAGAATGTATGATGTACCTAAATAAATAGCTTGTTACTGGATGTAAAGTAAGTAAGGATTGCAGTAAATTCAACGAGGGATTTACGAAAAGCCCATCCAAGGCCGAGCGAAGAGCGTCAAGTGGACACGTAGATTATATGTAATAATAAATTCCAGCTGTCGCGTCGCCCGCGCGTAGCGTATTCGCTAGCGAGGCTCCGCGCCGACTTGTTGCGTACTCCACCTTTAACATCTCATGCGCACCTCCCGACGGAAAAGAATAGCAAGGGCTTCCTGAGCACCATGTGCGGGGGTGCCTTTTGTCGACACAGACGTCAACTGGATGCTCAGACAAAACTAAAATATTCAATCTGGGATTGAGGACATCGTGGAACCACTCAACGCTATTGCGTTACGTCCGGATCCGAATAGCCTATGCTGCTGTAGTCTCTCATACCGACTTCCCACTCGCAACCTCGTTCTTAAATGCTGCGGTTCGACGTGCTTAGTTTGAATGAGGCTCATGGTAGTGCAAAAGTATTAGTTCAACTGACTTCTGAACTGGTAAAAGGGGCTATACTGCAGTGTTGATTCTCGTCAAGAGGTGAGCTACAGCTTCGACATCCTTTGGCATCCCTGACCCGCCAGCCAGGATGAATGCAACATTGTACAACAATATCCAATGAAGCAGGACATGTCCGCCACTGAAAGACAGTACATAAGGTGTAGTAATTTGCTGGTAATTCGGGTCAAGAGGTGCGCTAAAGCCTTGATACCCTCTGGCGTCCCTGACCTACCAGGCAGAATGAATGCACGGACATCGTACGACAATATCCAACGACGCAGCACATAAAAGCAGCCAACCATACCGGTTGAAGGAGCAAGTCGAACTCGAACTCGCAATGCTTTTCCGCATCCAGCTCCTCGTTGTTTCCTGCGTGCTATCGCTACTGACCTGCAGCCTTTGCAGGAGCGATACCGGTACATCCCCATACCCTGGTTTCTCGTCGAGTCCTAATCCTTTTTGCAGCGCAAAGTGAAATGTAACGGCTGTGAAGGCATCGTGAGCAAAGATGCCAAGTACTTTTGTGGCGACGAGCGCCTGGGCCCCGCCGAGTTGCCCAAGACCACGCCGATTTCCACCATGCTCGTCAACTATGACCGCTTAGGCGGCCTCTGTGCCAAGGAGTTCCTGCAGAAATACATAAACGCGACGACGGGACACTACACCTACCCACCGGGGCCGGGGTTCCAGTTCTCGACCACCGGCCAGCCCATCGACGGGAACCAGACGCTCGTGGTCGGAAGCATGCTGGATCGGTTCGGCGCGGAGTCCGGGAGGTATTTTTCCCCTGCGAGCACGCCGTTCGGACAGCGCGCCCTGCCGCCGTCGAGCCTCAACAACCCGAAGGAGGGATACCCGGTCGCGGATTATCACGTATACCGGGTTGAACGTTCGTTCGTGGTGCTTGCGGGCGAGATCGCGCCGTGGTACAGCCAATCGGGGCAGGGAACGCAGTACTTTTCGCCAACGAAAAATGCTAAGGCGTTGGTCGAGGAGGGATTTTTGAGCAGGGTTTCATCAAACACCGCGAAGTAGGCGGCGAAGGGATTTTCGGGCAAAGGGACTTTCGGGTTTAGTGCTTTTGTTTTTTTTTGGAATCGACAGTTGCGTTCGGAATGAAATGGGTTGAAATATTCCAAGTTTGACTTCGCCTTCGACTGCAAAGAAAATCAACGGGGACGTCAGTACACAGTCGGGAGTAATAGTACAGTCGACTCGGCCAATATCGGACGTAACAATTCCCATTCCCGACGAAAAGCCTGCCTACAAAGATTCACCTGCATATACAATAAAGTGAGCAAGCCATACAAAGCGAACAAATGTGCAAACCGGTCTCAGGGTAGGGAACGCAGTACTTTCGCCGACGAAAAATGTTATGACGTTGGTCAAGGAGGATTTTTCAGCAGGGTTTAATACACACACCGCAAAGTGGGCGGCGAAGGATTTTTGGGCTTAATGTGTTTGTTTTGTTTTTGGAGTCAACAGTTGTTTCGGGATAAAAGGGCTTGACGTATCATGAGTTTAACTTCGCCTCCGACTGCAGAGAAAGTCAACCAGTCGGCAGTAATAGCACAGTCGACGCGGCCAATATCGGAGAGCAGGGTATAATAAAACACCGCGCAGTAGGCGACGAAGAAATTTCGGGGCTTAGTGTTTTTTTTTTGTTTTTTTGGAGTCGACGGTTGTGCTTGGAATAAAAAGGAATTCAAGGTCCGACGTATCACGAGTTTGACCTTGCCTTCGACTGCAGAGAAATCAACGGAACGTTAGTATACAGTTGGGAGTAATAATACAATCGACTCGGTGGAAGCACAGTTTCCCATTCCCGACGAACAACCTCACCTACGAAGATTTACACACCTGCATATACAACCAAGTGAACAACCCATGCAAAGCAAACAAAACTACAAACCGCTCTTGGCAGCGACTATGTCTTCGGCAAAAGCCCACAACGACGCGTCGGTCCCCCGCAGCGACGCCTCCCAATTCTCAATGACGTCCGACTCGGACAGAATCACCAACCTGGCGTCCCCGATCCCCGCCGAGCCGGTCCGACGCCACGATCATGCTCTCGTCGTCGCCCACCAGCGCGATGCACACCGCAAGCGACCGGCACGAAGCGAGCACGGCGCGGAGCAGCACGGCCGAGCCCTCCGCGCGCAAGTCGAAGTCGAGCGCGAGGTGCGTGAGGTGCGGGGACAGCGCGGCGATGTGCGGCGCCCATTCGAGCCAGTCGACGAGCTCGAGATGGGTGACGTGCGAGAAGAAGGGGTGCGCAAATCGGGCTTGCATTGCACGCCGTAGAGCCCGTGGATGTTGATCGAGAGATGGGTGGGGCGGAGCGCGCTGACGAAGGGGAAGAACGGGGTGTCTGGGGCCCGACCAGCCAGATTGCGAGGTTCACAACCCCTTGGCACGCCTTGAGGACGCGCACCGCGCCGAGCGGGTCGATTGTCACCAGGAACACACAGCGACTTGACGTTGTCGGCGAAGAATTGTGCAGGGCGACTGTCGACTGTCCGGAGGAATTTATCGCAAATTTCGCAGTCTGCTAGTGTCACGGTTTCGTAGATGAGCCGTTCTATCCTGTGCGGAGCCGTCAACGAGAAACAAACAATTGAATGCAGTGGCCGTACCAAATCTGGGTTCTTCGGGCAACTAGCACAAGGTTGACGGCGTTTCCGGGAAATTGTGCTGTTAGCTCGAATATCTCTCTTTCTATCTCAGGTGGAAGGACTGGCTCAAAGGAGTCTTCGCGGCCTTCGCCCGAAATGGTTTCCGTTTGAGACATCGCATACGGGCCGCAGCAACTAGATGTAATGCCAGCAGTGCTGTATGGTAAAACAAAAGACCAAACGTGGTTGGACTGTGGTCGTTCGGAGCAGGAGGTTTGAGTCACGGTCACGGTCACTTCCTGCTTCCGATTTTCATCATGCGAATACCAGCAGCTCAAAAAGTGTCCGTACTGAAAGGGAAAAGCCCAGCGGTCTCGGCCGTACCCTTTCGTGTTAACATCGCAGAGTTCGTTGCAGCGGCGGCGACCGTTGATCAAATACCCGCCTTGAATGGACGTCCCGAGGTAATACCTCTCCGGGCTTCCTCAAGACTCCGAGATAGGCTGAGGCATTCCAGGTCATCGTAACTGGTTAGAAAACTACTTTTCTGTGTCCTCGGTCTTGGAACGCATTCTCAGGGCAGGCCGTGCAAACTCTGGCAAGTCGACGCTGTTGAATGCTGTCCTTGGCCGAAACGACTTGCTTCGGACGAGCAAGAAAGCGGTAAGTCGTTCATAATCCCGAGAGTTGTTTCCTGACCATTTTTATTTAGGGCTGCACTCGCACACTCAATTTTTACAGGGTCGGGGAACACCCGGGCTCGGTCGTTCTTGTCGATGCTCCAGGGTACGGTGCACGAGGACGCGCAGAGTGGGGCGACCTCTTCAACACATATCTCACGACTCGGCAGCAGTACGGATTGCTACTCTATCCTTACCTCCGTTTCACTAACGTCGCGTTCAGATTGAAACGCATCTATATCCTATTCAACGGAAAGCATCTTTTGAACCCCGCAGATCTTGAGATGCTCTCGTATCTCTCGGACACAATTTTAAAGGACGGGGCTCAGAAATACACGATCCAGTCCATAATCACCAAGGTGGACTGCATACCAACCGAATCGCTGGGCCAGGTTATTCCGAAGATGCAAAAACAAATATGGGAGGCCGCGCCGTTATGTCTGCCGCCTATTCTCACGAGCGCCATGATGCGACCGATGCACGGTATCCATGCTGTTCGGAAGAATATCGCAGATGTTTTGCGGTTTGGGGCCGATAAGTAGATAGTTTATTTTACTTGCACTGTGTAGACTCGAATCGTCATTCTGACAATCGATGATAATTCATAAATAGAGCTATAATTAAGCTACTGCCTTGGGGACTTAACTGGACTGGTCAAAGACTGGTTCGAGCTCATCGTGTTACGAATTGCTATGAGATAGGGGTCTGTTTAAGTCCTATTTGACTATGTATTGTATTCAGATGCCGTAACCGCGACCAACCTCTCCTCCGTGCGATGACATGAGATTCTAGCGCGGACCTCGACTTATGTCTGCTGCTGGACTCACAGGTACCCCGCCTTCATGGCCGTCCCTTTACAACCCGGGAATCGAGCTGCTCCACATTGTCCATCATGACCCCGTCCAGCCAGATGGAGCCTATCTAAGCCATCCCTTCGGTGCGCTGTGTCTTGTGTCGCTTCACAAGCAACCTTACCTTATGTTCAGACATCTTCCGCTTCACGCTGTACTGGACCCTAATCTTCTACACCCCCCATCTTCCTCTGCTGCGGCTCTACGCCTTCATCAACCTCACGTTCTCTCCGCCCGCGGCGCGCCGAAGCCGAAGCTCATCGATATCAATCAGGGGCGCTCGCGCACGACGTTCGCCCTCCTTGTGCTCCTCGCGTTCCTCTCACTGAGCGTCGCCGGCACGCTCCTCAGCTCCGCAATCATCGGGTTTATCCTCGCGGGTATGTATGATGTACAAGCTCGCAAAGTTCAACTTGTCCACGTACATCGAATTCTCCTCATCTCATCCAATTCTATCTCGTTACTATGCTATGTTGAGCTCAAACGCGCGTGCTATTACTTTACTAGATGGATCCCCTTCCTATGGGCCCTTATCTCAGTGCCGGTTGGCATTCTCAGGTGTGTATATCTATATTTTTTTTCCCGCTGCAGATGGTTGAATAACTCGGGGCGTAGCGTCTGGCCGTCTGTTATAGATATTATCTAACTGTAGCATCCTGATCCATCCATTTGGCATAGCACCCTCTGTGCCGTTCAATGCTGATATACACGTTGATCTTCCATAGCATCCTCATGTACGTTACGACCGCCTATCCCGACCCCGGGGCGCCCGGTCTCGCTGTCAACGAGGTCGTCGATTGCGTCCGTCTTCCCGTGAGTCTTCATCCCACAAGCGTCTTGATATTCGGCTTCGCCTCTAAGGCGACCCTTCACTGGTCAGTTAGTATTCTCCGCAGCCGCGTGAACCCAAGGCTGACTGACCTTCCTTCAAGGATTGTGCCCGTCATCGGCGCCGCGCTCTACCTCCCTGGTATCTTCTTGATCTTCCAGAGCATCCTCGTGTATGTTACGACCGCCCGTTCTCGCTCCCAACGACTTATTCCGGTCATCGATTGCGGCCGTCTTCCCGTGAGGCTTCACCTACTCAATTCCCATCTACTCATGTCTGATCAAATTAACTCTCAAGCCTCTTCGGACGGGCGTTTTTCAGCAACTTGGGTCTTGGGCCCGGCTCAGCCGTGCTCGCAGGCATCTCCTTCCTCATCGCGGTTTATTACGTATGTTTTCAATTCCCCTCTTGTCGTTTGCTTGGATCCTGATTCCGCTTTTGCTTCCAGCTGCTATTGAGATACGCGCGCATCCTGCGCAAGAGATCCAAGTGCGCGCTGAGCACATAGCCTGGGCGCTCGGCGCACATAGCTCAGGCTTCAAAACCGCCCCGGATCGCATCCATAGAATCGATTCAATAAGAGGTAGATCGTCATCTACTCAATGCTAATTCGAAGACCACCAGGTCTAGAATACTGTAGCTTCTATCATTAGACATTTCGTTCCAGTAAATCTTGTAGCAGTTAGGAGCCCGTACATAGATCGCGGCCAGAGACGTAGAACACTCACATAAACGTACATAACGATAGTGATACTTGCATTCACGAATTATCTGCCACCGAAAATGCAACGACACCGTTAAACATGGACGGGGGTGGGAGCTGGAAGTGACGGCTGTGGGGATGGGAAGGAAGATGCTAATGCGCGTCGGATACCGCGAGGGTGCGGGGGGCTAAATAAATAGCTTGTTAGCTCTTCGCTCGGCCTTGGATGTGGATTAGAACCAGAATGTATTATGTACCCAAATAAATAGCTTGTTACTGGATGTAAAGTAAGTAAGGATTGCGGTAAATTCAACGAGGGATTTACGAAAACCCCACATCCAAGGCCGAGCGAAGAGCGTCAAGTGGACATGTACATTATATGTAACAATAAATTCTAGCTGTCGCCTTGCCCGCGCGTAGCGTATTCGCTAGCGAGGCTCCGCGCCGAACTCAAGTTGTTGCGTATTCCACCTTTATGGAGGACATCATGGGACCACTCAACGCTATTGCGTTACGTCCGGATCCGACTAGCCTATGCTGCTGTAGTCTCTCATACCGACTTCCCACTCGCAACCTCGTTCTTAAATGCTGCGGTTCGACGTGCTTAGTTTGAATGCTTATGGTAGTGCAAAAAGTATTAGTTCAACTGGTAAAAGGGGCCATACTGCAGTGTTGATTCTCGTCAAGAGGTGAGCTAGGAGCTTCGACATCCTTTGGAATCCCTGACTCGCCAGCCAGGATGAATGCAACATCGTACGGCAATATCCAAGGAAGCAGGACATGTCCGCCACTGAAGACAGTAGGAAGGTGGGTGTAGTAATTTGCTGTTAATTCTGGTCAAGAGTTGCGTTAGAAGCTTCGATATCCTTTGGCGTCGCTGAACTGCCAAGGCAGAATGAATGCACGGACATTGTGCGACAATATTAAACGATGCAGCATATAAAAGCAGCCAACCATACCGGTTGAAAGAGCAAGTCGAACTCGAACTTGCAATGCTTTTCCGCATCCAACTCCTCGCTGTTTCCTGCGTGCTATCGCTACTGCCTGCAGCCTTTGCGGGAGCGATACCGGTACATCCCATACCCTGGTTTCTCGTCGGGTCCTAATCCTTTTGCAGCGCAAAGTGGAATGTACCTGTGAAGGCGCCGTGAACAAAGATCCCAAGTACTTTTGCGGCGACGAGCGCCTGGGCCCCGCCGAGTTGCCCAAGACCGCGCCGGTTTCCACCATGCTCGTCAACTATGACCGCCTCGGCGGCCTCTGTGCCAAGGATTTCCTGAAGACATACATAAACGCGACGTCGGGACGGTACATCTACCCACCGAAGCCGGGGTTTCCAGATCAGCTCGACCACCCACAAGCCCATCGACGGTGAGGAGGAAGCTCGCGGTCGGAACTCTGCTGGATCGGTTCGGCGCGGAGACCGGCGGGGGGTATTTTTCCCCTGCGGGGCACGCCGTACGGACAGCGCGCGCTGCCGCCTTCGAGCCTCAACACGAAGGAGGGATCCCCGGTCGCGGATTATCACGTATACCGGGTTGAAAAAACCGTTCCTGATGCTTGTGGGCCCGATCGCGCGGGGGTTCGGCCAATCGGGGCAGGGAACGCAGTACTTTTCGGGTAAACAGTACTAAGCAGTTGGTTCGACGGGGGATGTTGAGCAGGGTTTCATTAAACACCGGGAAGTAGGCGGCGAAGGGATTTTCGGGCAAAGGAACTTTCGGACTTGGTGTTTTTGTTTTGTTTTTTGGAATCGACGGTTGCGTTCGGAATAAAATGGGTTGAAATATTACAAGTTTGACTTCGCCTTCGACTGCAAAGAAATCAACGGGACCGTCAGTACACAGTCGGAAGTAATAGTACAGTCGACTCGGCAATATCGGACGTACAATTTCCCATTCCCGACGAAAAGCCTCGCCTACAAAGATTCACCTGCCTATACACCGAAGTGAGCAAGCCCATACAAAGTTAACATATTTACAAACCGGTCTCACGGCAGGGAATGCCGTACTTTTTCGCCAACGAAAAATATTATGACGTTGGTCTTTTGAGCCGGGTTGAATCAAACACCGCGAAAGTAGGGGGCGAAGGAATTTCGGGGCTTAGTACGACTTGTGTCAGTTTTGGTTTTCTCAATGGTTGTTCGGAATAAAACAGCTTGACGGATGAGTTCGACCTTGCCTTTCAATGAAAGTTAGTATACAGTTTTGAGTAATAATAGAGAGGTTGCGGTTTGTAACGGTGCGCTACCGCGCATACCCTCTTTCTTATTTATTCTACCACTTTCCTTACCCCTCACTCATTTCCTTTATTCCACCTCCAATCCTTTATTAATTCGACGTACGAACCCTTTCGTACTTTACCGTTCAGCCGATGCCACGCACGGCCTAACTACCATCTTGATTCGAATACTTAACCCCATATACGTACACTATATAAACCTGTGATGTAGTAGATTAGTTCTTTGGTCAACTATCATTTTACGCCACTTACCTTTGCTGTGAACCGACCACCCCAGCAATCGCGAAGACCTTACCTGTGTGCCGAAACCGTCGCCCTCTGTTTAACCTCAAGTTATCCCGCCGGCCTCACTTTCGTCACATTTTTAAGTGCTCGCTCTCGTCGCTGCTTGACTGGTTACCACCTGGTCTGATCAACCACGCCTACCACTTGCTGCCGACACCCCTCTGCACCAAAGAACTAACTGGTTTGCTATGGACAACAATCCTAACAAGCCTCATACCCGCGGCGCTACCCGCGCCGGCATACACCCTGCTCCCCCACCCATCTACAGTCCCGTTGCTAGGCTCTTCGGTTCTGTTGCTGCGTGGACCCCGAGCAACCCTCCCGTCGACTGGTTGACGGGATCCAATACCCCACCCCCTGCTCCGGCGGGGGGAACCGTCGCTTCGGCGGCGAGACCACCCAGCGCCTCTGGCGCTGGAGACGTATCGTCTGAGCCCCCTCACACTATGAGTAAGGAGGGCTCGGACGCGCACGGTGCCTCGCAAGAAGCATCCGATTTCGTTGACGACGGGGACTGGACCCCCGTCACGCGTAAGACTGCTAGGACTCATAGTGAGCGTAGTGTCTCGCCCGGTAGAAACATACATACTATTAATAAATCTGTTTCTCCCTCCAACGTCGCGGATACTGAGTCCACCGTTGCGCATGCGACCCAAGAGTTGACTCATGACGAACTTGAAGTCCGTTCGTCGCCATGAGGCATATCTCTCTCAGCTTCGCGCCGAAATGGGGCGCAAGGCGGGGTCCATGCTAGCAATACTGTCAGTGGAAACGGGGAAGAAACGGCTCACCGCGATGAGCAATTGAGGAGCCCGACTCAGAAGAAGAGCCGGTGCTTATTTCTGCACCTGCGCCGAAGACGCGCAAGGTGACTATAGAAGAAGTCGAGGATGAGGACGATCTCATCCACGCACGCCCCAAAGCGGGTCCTTCCCAAACCAAAGGGAAGGGTGCCGATCCTAGGAACTGGGGCGATGTGAACTCCCTCCAAGGCATGACCGAAGGTGACCTTAAGGCGCAGCAGGATGCGCTGCTAAATTATGAGGAAATTAATAGACTAATGAAAGAGGAGGAGAAATCCGACCCTTTCTATTTCCTCAAGGATACTTCCACGCCGAAAACCAAGGCGTCGAAGAAGCGTTCTAAAAGCCCTAAGTCAAGGAAGGAGAAAGGAGCAACGGTGAACATACCTGAACCACCGGCGACTGCTCCGTCAGGACTCGTGTCCCCGAGCCTGAAATTCCGGTTAATCCTCGTGAGATCGAGGATGGACCTGCTGCTTCTAGTCACGAAGTGAAACCCACTAGTGAAAAGTCCGGACTTACAATTGACGAATTGTACGCTCTGCTGAGCGCACGCATCAGCGAGCTAGACCGAAGCAGCGCTGGCGGGGGTATGACACCCGGCGCAAACCGAGGCGGTGCCGATGGAAGACGTCGGTGTCCCTCAATGGGAAGTGTTGTTCCCAAGCTCTGAGAATGCCCGCTACGGCAACACCTTTGCCCTCGCGTGGCCTCACCGGGACGGGTTTGCAGCAGAAAAACTTTTTGATAGAGCTCTGCGCGGATCCACCCGGCCAATCCCGTTAAGTCGAAACCCTCGCCGTCGACCCATCGGATGATTCGAGCTCGGACTCGAGCAGTAGCTCCAGTTCCTCGAATCCGAAAAGTCTGGAAAATCGCG